>PVIW01014355.1:0-23814 GCA_004026585.1 Noctilio leporinus | reverse complement strand
GCATTAGTTCTTTGTATATTTTGGAGATCAGACCCTTGTCTGAGGTATCATTGGCAATTATGTTTTCCCATACAGTTGGTTCCCTTTGAATTTTACTGATATTTTCTTTAGCTGAACAGAAACTTTTCAATTTCATATAGTCCCATTTGTTGATTCGTTCTTTGATTTCCTTTGCCCTTGGTGAAGTATCAGTAAACATTTTTTTGCGTAGGATATCTGAAAGTTTACTGCCTATATTTTTCTCCAGGACCTTTATGGTGGCACTGCTTATGTTTAAATCCTTTATCCATCTTGAGTTTATTTTGGTGTATGGTGTAAGTTGGTGGTCTAGTTTTATCTTTTTGCATGTTGCTGTCCAGTTCTCCCAACACCATTTGTTGAAACCTCTTTACTTTTTTTAATGTGTAACTGTGCTTTTTGCTGGCCAGCCACAGCTGCTGTCACCACTACTGCCACCCCTCATTCTCTCCACCCGGGCTATGTCCCTGCTCCCTGTCTGGATGAGTATTTATATCTTTGTTTGTTGAACTTTCATGCAGCTCAATTTTCTGGAACTTGTGGTTGTCTCCAGTTTTGAGGTAGTTGTATTTATTCATAGTTGTGGAGTAAGATGCAGCATGTCTACCTATACCTCTATCATGGCTGAAAGTGCTATAGTGTTTTCTATGTATACTATCATGTCATTTGCATATAATGACAGTTTTATCTCCTCCTTTCTAATTTGGACGCCTTCTATTTCTTTTACTTGTCTGATTGCTGTGGTTAGAACTTCCAAATTTCTGTTGAATAGAAGTGGAAAAAGTGGACATCCCTGTTTTGTTCCCAATCTTAAGGGGAAAGCTTTTCATTTTCTGCGCATTGAGAATGGTGTTGACTGTAGGTTTCTTATATATGACCTTTATTATGTTGAGGTATCCTCCCTCTATTTTCACTTTGCTGAGCATTTTTATTATAAAGAGGTGCTGTACATTATCAAATGCTCTTTCAGCATCTATTGACATGATCATTTGATTTTTGGTCTTTCATTTTGTTTAGGTGGTGTATTACACTTATTGACTTGTGAATATTAGACCACCTTTGCATCCCTGGGATGAATCCCACTAGATCATGTTGTATGATATTTTTAATGTATTGCTGGATCTGGTTTGCCAGATTTTGTTCAGGATTTTGGCACCTATGTTCATCAGCAATATTGGCTTATAGTTTTCTTTCCTTGTTGTGTCTTAACCTGTTTTTGAATTAGGATGATACTGGTCTCATAGAAAAAGTTTGGGAGTCTTACCTTTTCTTGGAATATTTGGAATAGTTTGAGAGAGATAGGAGTTAGTTCTTCCCTAAATGTTTGGTAAAATTTGCATGGGAAGCCTTCTGATCCAGGGCTTTTGTGTGCCAGAAGTTTTTTGATTACTACTTCAATTTCGCTAGTTCTTAATAGTCAATTAAGGCTTTCCCTTCTCGATTCGGGTTTGGAAGATTATATTTCCAGAAATTTGTCTATTTTACTCAGGTTGTCAAATTTCTTGTTGTATAGTTGTTTGTAGCAACTTCTTACTATCCTTTGTATTTATGGCACATTAGTTGTGATTTCCCCTTTCATTTCTGATATTACTTATTTGGGTCCTCTCTCATTTTTCTTGATGAATCTGGCAAAAGGCTTGGTGATTTTGTTTGTCTTTTCTAGGAACCAACTCCTGGATTTATTGATCCTTTGAATTTTTTAAAAAATTTTGTCTCTATGTCATTTAATTCTGCTCTGATTTTGAATATTTTCTTCCTTTTGCTCACTCTGGGCTTTGTTTGCTGTTGTTCCTCTAGTTCCTGTAGTTTTATGATTAGGTTGTTTATTTGAAATTCTTCTAACCTTTTTATGTAGGCCTGTATTGCTATGAACTTACCTCTCAGGACTGCCTTGGCTGTGTCCCATAGATTTTGGGCTGTTGTGTCTTCATTTTCATTTGTTTCCAGAAACATTTTTGATTCTTCCTTGATCTCATTATTAACACATTCATTATTTAATAGCACATTATTCAGCCTCCAGGAATTTGAATGTTTTGGGTTTTTTGTTGTTTTTTTTTTTTTGAGGTTGGTTTCTAGTTTCAAGCCATTATTATCCAAGAAGATGCTTGATATAATTTCAATTTTGTTGAATTAATCAAGGCTTATTTTGTATCTTACCATGTGTTCTATCTTTGAAAATGTTCCATGTGCATTTGAAAAAAAATGTGTATTTTGCTTCTTTAGGGTGAAAAGTTCTATGTATATCAATTAAGTCGATTTCATCTATAGTGTTGTTCAATGCCAAAATATTCTTAGTGTTTTTTGCTTGGAAGCTCTGTCCATTGTTGATAATGAGGTGTTAAAATCCCCTATTATGAATGTGCTGCTGTCAATATCTTTCTTGAAGTTCTCCAAGATTTTTCTTATACATTTGGGTGCTATTTTAGGTGCATATATGTTTACAAGGGTTTTATCTTCTAGATGGATTGTTCCTTTGAATATTATAAAATATCTTTTTTTGTTTCTTTTTATGGCCTTTGTTGTGTAATCTACTTTTTCTGATATAAATATTGCTATCCCAGATATTTTTTTGTGCACTTACATGAAATACTTTTCCCATTCCTTCAATTTCAGTCTGTATAGATCTTTTGTTCTGAAGTGGGTCTCTTATAGACAGCATACGTATGGGTCATGTTTTCTTATCCATTCAGCTACCCTGTATCTTTTGATTGGAGCACTTAATCCATTTACATTTAAAGGTATTATTGGTAAGTACTTATTCATAGATATTTTCCCCTTTGCATCTGTATTCCTCTCTCTCTCTTTCTTTATCTCCCTAAAGCAGTCCTTTTAGCACCTCCTGCAATATTGGTGTGGTTGAGATGTATTCTTTTAGCCATTTTTTTTGTCTGGGAAACTCCTTATTTCATCTTCTATTTTGAAAGAGAGCCTTGCTTGGTAGAGCAGTCTTGATTGCAAGCCTTTGATTTTCATTGCTTGGAAAATATATATATATATATATATATATATATATATATATATATATATATTTTTTTTTTTTTTTTTTTTTTTTTTTGCCATTCCCTTCTGGCTTGTACTGTTTTTGTTGAGAAATCAGCTAGAGCTCCCTTGTATGTTATTAGCTGTTTCTCTCTTGCTGCCTTTAAGATTCTCTCTTATCTTTAAATTTTAATTATGATGTATCTTGGAGTGGGCCTCTCTGGGTTCATCCTGATTGGGTCCCTCTGTGCTTTATTTTTGTGTGTGTGTGATTTTTCTCTAATCAAGTTAGGAAAGTTTTCTGTCATTGCCTTTTCAAATAGGTTTTCTATCCTTTGCTCCTCTTTCTCTCCTTCTGGTGTCCCTACAATACAGATATTGTTACATTCCATGTTGTCCTACAGTTCTCTTAACATCTTTCATTCTTTCTGAGTCTTTTTTTTTTTGTTGTTGTTGCTCTGTCTGGGAAATTTTTTCTATTTTGTCTTTCAGCTCATTGGTCTGATCCTCTGGTTCATCTGGCCAGCTTTTATTTCTTCTACTGTGCTCTTTAATTCACAAATTTTACTACTGGTGTAGTTTGCCTTAAGTTCCTTGTAGCTTCCTTGATATTCTTTGTAGTTCTCGTTGAGCTCATTGAGCTTTCTTATAACCATTATTTTGAATTCAGTGTCTTATAATTTGCCTGCCTCTACTTCATTTAACATTCTTTCTGGGGATTCCTCTTTTCTTTTCAATTGGAGGTTGTTGTTTTTTTGTCTCCTCATTTTAGGTGGCTCTTCTTGTTCTTTTCTTCTTTTTTGTTTCTTCTTGTTTGTTTCTGCTTCTTAGATTTATCTACTTTGACTCCCTGTCTTTGTGTTGTGAAATTTTGTGGTAGGACACCATGATGTTCAGTGATGCAGTCTCCTTGATCTTCTGAACTTGATGCTCTTGGGATATCTTTTATGCTGTTTACTTGGGTTCTTGTTGTAATTAGATTTTTGTTGTTGCTCAGTCAGTCTTTGGTGGGTCCTTCCCTCTGGCTAGCAGGTTGAGAGTCACTCCACCCACCATGTCTTGTATGTTGTTGTATAGGAGATCCAAAATAAAACCAAACATTCCAGGAAAGAAATCCATACCCACAAAAATAACCCCCACCCACAATCACACTATCAACATCAAATGAGCCAGTATTAATATTAATAAAAGTGTAAAAAGATTAAGACTATTATAAGAAAGGAAAAATAAATAATTGATTGCAAAGAAAAATGATTTTTGAGAAGGGACAGGGAGGAGCAATAAGAATAGTGAATTGGGACAAGGCAGTGAGAGAAGTAAAATTTACATCATAAATAAAAAAGGGAGGGAAGAGGGTGGAATGAAGTAATAGAAGGGAAGTGTATATTATTAGGTTTACACATATACTATATACATATATACACATATATAGTGAGAGAGAGAGAGAGAGAGAGAATAAAAGAGAAGAATAAAAAGAAAATAAAGAAAATGTTTCAGCACAGCACTGTTAACAACCAATGAACAAAGCATAATATAGCTGGGATAGGAGCAAGATGGGGGGAAAGTAAGAAAAGAAAAGCTTAAGAGGTGTCTAGAGAAAAGGGAGTGATTTTGAGGTGATAGAAGGTGAAAAAATACTGAGAATGAGGAATGAAAACTAGGTTAAGACAGTAAAAATTCAAATTTAAAATGAAAAAAAATATGAAAGGGCTGGAGGAAGGTGAAAGTGGAGTAGGAGAGGGGAACAATAATATTTGAGATTTGAAATACCTAAGTAGTGAAGATCTATGAATAAAATTGCAGAAATGCAACAACCACCATATCCACAGCCACTGAGCAAAGATTAATCAAAATGGAGAGAGAATAAAGGTATTTTTAAAAAGGGAAAAAGAATACGTAATGACCAATGACAAGAAAAAATGGTTTCGAGTGGCTAGAGAGGGGAGAAATAGTAAGAGTGTGGAATGAAAACACATCATAGCAAGAGAAAAGATAAAATTTAAAGTGAAAATATTAAGAGGAAATCAGATGGTAAAATAGAATAAGAGAAGGGAGGAAAAAAATATGAGGTTTGAAATAAACTATAATATTAAATCTAGTGACTTAATATGCACAAACTTGAAGGACAAGAAATGAATGTTTAAAAAGCTATTTAGGAGAGAAAATAACTCAAGTCATGAAGAAGACTGCAGTAGTATATTTGATTCAGTAGTATATGGTTTTATTATTTTGTTCTCTTTGAATCCACCCCTAGTGATGTCAGATTGTGTGCCAGTCTGGGCCTATGCAGCCTGTTCGAAACTACCAGCAATCCACAGTCTGTAGCTGTCTCCTTCAGTTGTTAATCTAGCCTATCTGTAATCAGCAATCTGTGGTTTAAGAACCACAGGGTGGGGCAGAGTAATTTCTGCCAGTGGAACTATTACTTTCTCTAAGGCTGATGCTACTTGGAAGGGAGTGCTATGCCCAAGTAAGATGGCTCCTGCTGTATGGGGGATGAGTTGGCATAGGGATCCTGGTGGTTTCTCCTCGGTTCTCTTACCAAAGCTACTATCCCCAAACTCTCCTCAAGCATCTCTAGTCCACTCTGCCCTCCCTCTGCTGGAGCCCAGGATAAGTGGCTCACAATGAGATATTGAGTGCTGACCCTTTAAAAGGCACTCTGTGTCTCCAGCCATCCGCCTCTGGCAGACAGGAATTTTGCCACTTTTCACAGCTAGGTCCTTATCTGGGTTCCTTTCAACTCTGGTCCTGTAGGCTGGGGAGCCTCACCTGGGGCCTGGATCCCACACTTTTCAGGGGGACTCCTCTGGTTGATGAAATATTTCTCTGGACCCTCAGCTGCTGCCATTGGTAGCCCAACCAGCCTTTTCACATCTCCTTCACAGCTAGAGCCACAGTCTGTGGCTGTCTTTTAGTTGTTACTATGGTCAATCATTAATCAGCAGTTAGGCTTAGGAACCACAGGGTGAGGCAGTGTAATTCCTATGGGCAGGACTATTGCTTCCTCTCAGGCTGAAGCCACTTGGAGGACAATGCTCTGCCTGAGCAAGATGGCTCCTGCAGTAGGAAATGACTCAGCACAGGCATACCAGTGGCTGCTCCCTCTATTCTCTCCCCAAAGCCACCATTCCCAAACTCCTCAAGTGTCTCAAGTCCACTCTGCCCTCCCTCTGGCAGAGCCCAGGGTAAGTGGGTGCCAATGAAATTTCATGGCTTGTCCCTTTAAGAATCTCTCTGTTAATCCAGCCATCTCTTCTTGGCAGACAGAAACCTTGTCACTTTTCATAGCTGGATGCTATCTGGGTTCCTCTCTGGCTCTGATGCTGTAGGCTAGGGAGCCTGGCTTGGGGTTTAGACCCCAAACCTCTCAGGGGGAACCCTTTGGCCACTGAAATATTTTTCCATACCTTCAACTGCTACCCATGGGAGCCCAACCAGCCCTCGCACATATCCTTCACACTCCATACCAAACATGTTGTGATGAAGCAGCTTCTTCTGTCTATCTGTGGTTATAAAGCTTCTCTCCAGCTACTGTTCAGCTAGTCATTCCAGATGATCTCTCCATAACTAAGTTGCAATTCCAGATTGAACCTGGGAGGATGCCAGTGTTGCTTCCACTTACTCCTCCACCACCTTGGATCTCTGTACAAGTATTTCTTAAGGCTGAAGATTTCTTTAGGCTGAAGGGAAATTGTAATGTTGAAACTTGGGTCTGCAAGTGGCATTTTGAGTGGGGAAGCAGAAATTAAAACATTTAAAATAATAAAATAATATATGTAAAAAGGATTTTTTTCTTTCTTATACTGTTTAATATTTTTCCATAGATGATTATTAGTTTCTTAATGTTATTATTTTTGCTATACCAAAAAATATTATCTATTTTTATCTAGTTATTGTTTCTTATTTTCTTTATGTAGTTCATTTTGTTCTTAGACAGCTTTTCCTGATTAAAGTGAGTCACTTCTATAACATGATTTTACAGCTTCTTTTAAATTCAGTTGTTTAATTTATCCCAAATTTACTCTAATGTATGCAAGGAAGTGAGAATATAAATTTTCCCACTTATAGCCAGTTTCTAAACATCATTCATTGAATAACTCACCCTTTTCTATTGACTTAAGATAAGTCTTTTATTATATGTTAAGCTTATGTTTATAGGGTCTGCCTCTGATCTATTTAGGCTCTTCCAATGATCTATTATTATGTGTTATGCCATTTCCCTTGAACAGCTTTATAATAAATAAAGCTCCATATTGATCAGGTCTGTTCTTCCCTCTTCCCATTTGTCTCAGATTCTTACTCTTCCCACTGATTTATTCTTAGAATCATTTTACAACATTTTTTTCCTGTCACACACAAAACTCTGGAATGCTGAATAAAATTTCTTTTAAACTACAAATTAATTTGAAGAGACTTAAACCTCCACTGTGGCCCATTTTACCACAAGGAATGTAAAACATCACCCATCTTAATTAAGGTTCAAAAAGAAAATAAACCTGAGTGCCTTCTAACATAAGTAAATCTAATAGGAGACAATTCCTCCTGCATTCAACTCAACAGCAATGTTGTGCTATAGTGAAAAAGAAATAAGAACCCACATGCGAAGGGAACATCAGGAAACATGCCTGTCTTGAACCGCTGTTCATTAGAAAGGGTAAAAACCTCTCTAAGAATTTATAATTTCAACATGGCTCCTGCATAAGTATTGGCAGAAGTTCATACTACTTATGGGTCTGAATGACATCAAGCCATAATTAAACCTATATCAGTGCCTTCCAGGAGCTGGGAAAACCAAATACAAGTCCTTCCTGAAGGAATTTATTGTCAACTAAAATCTCAAATTCCTACAGAAAAAATATTTAAGAAAAATGTGTGACTTAAAAGAATAATAAAAACAAAACAACCAAACACAGAAGAAAAATTCCCTATTCATGAAAGGAACTAATAAAAAAAAAAATATGTGAGGAGGGAAGATGGCGACAGAGTAGAGGACAGTGCTGATGGCATTCTCGAGAGCCAGAGCAGTTGGAGGATAGAGTAGGGAGCATGAGATGTCTGCAGGTGCCTAAGAACAGGAGCGATAAGCATCTGGACTCAAGGGTGCACAGCCCAGAGGCTACAGACACTTACAGGAGAGCAAGTGAGACAGTTCCAAACAGGCTAGCCAGCAGGCCAAGGTCTGCTCTGGGCAGTGGCAGCTCTACCAGAGGTGCAGCTCTAACTGAAGACAGTTTCAGGGTCCCCAGCGAATAGAAATCTGAGCAGTGAAGTGAGGAATTGAACTCCTGCAGGGGAGGGTCTGTGTGAGAGCCACACTCCAAAGGCTTTAAAGAGAGGAAGCAGATCCTGGGGTCAGAGGCAGAGAAGGAGTGACCTGCTGAGAGCCTAGAGCAGAAGTGGGTGATAGGGAGTGCACAGGCCTGGGCAGTGTGAAGGCAGAGAACTGTGCAGCCGTGCCACCCATGGAGAGGCCAGTTCAGAGCCCCAGCAAGAATGGAGGCCCAACCCCGCACACCTACACCATCGCACAGGCTTGAAACTGCAAGAGAGGGAACTTGCTGCTGGGGCAACCAGTAGTGCCCATAGCAGACAGTGAAAACCTCCTCAAGAAGCTGGTAGGGGAGGGCTAGCCATCAATTGCGCAAACAGTGCCCTGCCATGCTCCCCACAGAACCAGTGCACGAATGGAGCACTGTGCTCCATCTGGGAGCATTTGTGGCTCCCAAAATGCCAGCAGTGTGGAAGCCCTGCAAGGCTACTGGAGGCTCAGCCTACTGGGAGGCATGGCACTCTGAATCAGCCCTGACTGTGACAACCATAGGCCCTGCCACTCCAAGCCCACACAGCCTGACTGTACACTGCAGAGACTTGATCAAGGAAAAGAGGCAGGCTCAGGAAATGGATCGCTGCTAATCTCAAGCACCTGAGTTACACCGAGAGCTACATGAATTATTAAGCCCTAGCATCTCCTTTTCAAAAGTCACTTCTAGCCCTCATAATTAGTGCATTTTAAGTAAATAGTATTTATATCATAGTGTACCCAAATGCCGTATTTTTACTTCTCCCTTCTCTCAATTCATTTAACTACCCAAGATCCTTTTCCTTCTCTTGTTTTAAAGTCTACTTACTCTCCTGCTATACTATAACTCATTCCAAATCCTCAGTTTATGCATTCCTCCCCTCTCCACCCTCTTAAAACCATTTTTTTTTGGTTGTGGTACTAGGTGCTACACATTAATTTTTCTGCTAAAAAAAAAAGCACACTTATCCTTGCCCCACCTTGACCAATCAGTGCTCATTGAGGGTGGACAGGGAGGTAGGTACAGCAACTTTACATACTTAGCTATAAAAACATAGTTATACTGTGAACCCAAAGGTCACTGGTGGGATTCCACATCCAGGGCAACATAACCGGGTTGCAAGCCAGGTCTCCAGCCAGGTCTGTAGCTGGAGGGAGGTGAAAGGCAACAATACATTGATATCTCTTTCCCTCTCTGCCTCTCTCCTTACCCCCCTCTCTAAAAATTATAAATAAAATCCTTTTTAAAAACCCAAAACATAGTTATAAACCACCTCCTCTTCCTTCAAACACCTCTTAATCTCTCTTTTTCTCTTTTTTTACCTCACTCTCTCATCTCACCTATAGAAACTATAACTCATACATTGTTGATAGTGCTGTGGCAAAACTTACTCATCAACTGGATTCACATTTTTATTTAATGCCTTTTTTCTTTTCTTTTTTCTTCTTTTCCTCTTCCTTTTTTTTTAATTCATCCCCCCTTTTTCTTCTTTTATTTCCTTCACTTTTTCTTTCCTTTTTTTCTCTTTCTTCTTTTTTCCTTCCTTTTCTCCTTGGTTTTCTATCTTCTCCCCCTACGTGTTTTTCCTTTTCCTTTTTCACTACTTTTTCTAAGTCAACTTCTTATGGTAGTTCTCTCACTTATGTTTGTTCCCTCACACAGTATCTAGCTATCTATCTATCTATCTATCTATCTATCTATATGCAAACATAAATACAGTATATATAACTTCTAATTAGGCTTAATACTGTTCACTCAAACATGCAGCAGTTTGATTTTCCCCCTCCTCATTTCTATATAAGAGGTAAAGTTTGCTTTCTCTCTCGCATCCCCCTACCACTTCTTGCCACTATCTTTGCTACTCCTTTGCACCTGCACCCTTCAAAATTATCTATACTTTAGCCCTGGATGGTGGCTCAGTGAATAGGCACCAGCCTGTGAACCCGAAGTTTGCTGGTTTAATTCCCAGTCAGGTCACATGACCAGGTTTCAGGCCAGGTCTCCAGCTAGATCTGCGGCTGGAGGCAGGTGTAGGGCAATGATGAATGGATGTTTCTCTCCCTTTCTTCCACCCTCCCTGCACTTCTCTCTCAAAATAATCAATAAAATATTTAAAAAAATTATCTATACTTTAGTCAACTCAATTATTTTCCTCCTCTTATAATAGTCTTATTATATCTACATCCTTATTAAGACTGGCTCATTTGCAGCTGAGGGTGTGATTAAAGGTGGGGGTTACCTTTGAGGGTATGGGTATTTAGCTAGGCTCATATGCAGTCAAAAGTGGGATTAAGGGAGTAAGATATCTTTGAAGGTGTGGTTATTTTGCCTGGACAGGTGGTTCTGTTTTAGGAGCAGCTGAATAACAGTAGAGGAGACATGATAGAAGGAGTGTCTCTCACACTTCTTTGAAAAGGACATACAAAGGGCCCAAAGACATATGAAAGTGCTCAACATCACTAGCCATTAGAGAGATGCAAATTAAAATCACAAGATACCACTTCACACCTGTCAGAATGGCAATCATCAACAAATCAACAAACAACAAATGCTGGCAAGGATGTGGTGAAAAGGGGACCCTGGTGCACTGTTGGTGGGAATGCAGACTGATGCAGCCACTATGTAAAACAGTATGGAATTTCCTCAAAAAACTAAAAATGGAACTGCCTTTTGATCCAGCAATTCCACTACTAGAATTATACCCAAAGAACCCTGAAACACCAATTAATAAGAATCTATATTCCCCTATGTTCATAGCAACATTATTTACAATAGTCAGATGCTGGAAACAGCCTAAGTGCCCATCGGTGGGTGATTGGATCAAAAAAATTTGGTACATTTACACAATGGAATACTACACAGCAGAAAGAAAGAAGGCACTCCTACCTTTTGCAACAATATGGATAGAATTGGAAAGTATTATGCTTAATGAAATAAGCCAGTCAGTGAAAGACAAATACCATATGATTTCACCTATTACAGGACACTAATGAACAAAACAAACAAGCAAGCAAAATAGAACCAGATACATGAATACAATGAATAGAACTTCAGTGGGCAGAGGGGAAGGGAAGTGGGGAGGGAGGAGAAGAAGGCAAAGAAGGGAAGCAGTTTAGTCAAGGAACTAGCATGAAAGAACCATGGACATGGACAATAAGTGGGTTTCACTTTGAGGGGCAATGGGTGGGTGGGGAAGGGGAGAGAAGGGAGGGGAAATGGGATAAATGTAATATAACAATAAAATTAAATTAATAAAAGAAAGATAAATAAAGTTGAAGGTATTACTTAAAAAAAAAAAGGTGGGGGGGAGTGTCTCCCATCAGCCAACTGGAGTGAATGGAGCAACACATAACACAAATCCAAAATATAACCAGACAGCCCAAATTAATGACATAAAGCGCACCCCAACAGCAACAAGTTGAGGAAATCTAGGAGACTAGACTACACTGAAGCCACAAATCTCCTACCACAGAAGAGCACTCCATGAAGACAGGGAGTCAAAGCAGGTTAATCCAAGAAACAAAAACAAGCAACAACAGATACCCAAAATGAGGAGAAAAAGAAACAATCCATCACCAAAAGGAAAGGAGGACTCACCAGAAAGACTGAAAAATGAAATAGAAACAATCAAACTATCAGACATGGAATTCAAAGAAATAATTATAAGCAAACTCAATGAGTTCAACAAGCTCAAAGAAAACTACAAAGAAGTCCAGGTCAACTACAAGGAACTCACTGAAAATTATATTAAAATAAAAACATAGAAACTATCAGTAAGAACCAGAAGGAAATGAATAATACAATATCAAAACTGAAGAACACAATAGAAGGAATTCAAAGCAGGTTAGATGAAGCAGAGGACCAGATCAGCAAATTGGAGAACAACATGGAAAAAAAGAAACAGACATTGCAACAAAATGAAAAAAGACTGAAAAATAATGAAGAGGTTTTAAGAGAGATACAGGATAACATGAAACACAACTGTATCCGTATCATAGGGGTACCAGAAAGAGAAGAGAAGCAAAGGATAGAAAACCTGGTTGGAAAAGTAATGACACAAAATTTTCATAAATTGATGAGTGAAAAGGTCACTCAGTTCAGGAAGCACAGAAGGCCCCAATGAAGATGAATACAAACAGGCCCACTGCAAGACACATCATAATTAACATGGCAAATTTTAAAGACAAGGAGAAAATCCTAAAAGCATCAAATGAGAAAATACTAATAACATATACGAGGGCTCCAATAAGGTTATCAAATAATTTCTCAACAGAAAGCTAGAAGGGAATGGCATAAAGTACTCCAAGTAATGAAAAACAAAGGCCTACAACCAAGAATACTCTACCCAGCAAGACTCTCATTCAAAATGGAAGGTGAAATAAGGAGTTTCCCAGAGAAAATAAGGCTAAAAGAATACACCTCCACCAAACCAGCATTGCAAGAGATGCTAAAAAGCCTGTTTTTAAAAGATGAAGAAACAAAGAGAGACAAAGAGGAATACAGGAACAAAGTGGGAAATGTCAATGAAGAAGTACCTCTCAATAATAACCTTAAATGTAAATGGATTATATGCACCAATAAAAAGACATAGGGTACAGCCAGGTCAGTAGCTGGAAGCAGGTGAAAGGCAACCACACATTGATGTCGCTCTCCCTCTCCATCTCTCTCCCTTCCCCTCTGTCTGAAAATAATAAATAAAAAAATTAAAAAAAAAAGACATAGGGTAGCTGAATGGATAAGAAAACATGACCCACATATATACCGTCTTCAAGAGACCGACCTCAGAACAAAAGATTGATACAGACTGAAAGTGAAGGGATGGAAATATATATTTCAAGCAAATGGACATGAAGAAAAGGCTGGGGTCACAATACTTATATCAGACAAAGCAGATTTCACAATGAAGGACATAAAAAGAGACAAAGAAAGGCATTTCATGATACTTAAGGGAACAATCCATCAAGAAGACATAACCCTTTTAAATATATATGCACCCCGCATAGAAGCACCCAAATATATAAGGAAAATCTTGGAGGACTTCAAAGAGTATATAGATAGCAACACACTAACAGTAGGGGATTTTAATACCCCATTATCAACAATGGACCTATCTTCCTAACAAAAAAACACCTAGGATATTGTAGTATTAAATAACACTCTAGATGAAATGGAATTAACTGACATACACAGAACTTTTCACCCCAAAGTAGTGAAATACATATTCTTCTCTAATGCACATGGAACATTCTCAAAGATAGAGCACATGGTAGGCTACAAGGCAAGCCTCTACAAATACAAGAAAATTAAAACCATACCAAGCATCTTCTCAGATCATAATGGCTTGAAAATAGAAACCAACCTCAAGGGAAAAATCCAAAAACAAAATAATTCATGGAGACCGAATAACATGCTATTAAATAATGAATGGGTTAATAATGAGATCAAGAAAGGAATAAAAAGTACCTAAAAACAAATGAAAATGAATTCACTACAGCACAAAACCAGTGGCTAGAGGAAGGTAGGAATGGTGTCTTTTCCAATGGCAATGAAATTTCTGTTTGGCAAAATGAAAAGAGTTCTGGAGATGGGTGGTGGTGGTGGTGATTGTATAACAATGTGAATATACTTAATGCTAATGAACTGTATGCTTTAAAATGGTAAATTTTATATTATATATACATACTATCACAATTTAAAATTGATTAATTATTTTAAAACTTTAATTGGCGCTTCTGATAATAGTAGACAAGATTATTCAGGTCTGTCAGTCTTCTGACAATGAAGTAGTGCAATGAAAAGTATCTACTTGAGCAAAAGCAAGAGAGTGAAAAGTACTAGATCATGATTTAGGGGGGAAAGGGAAGCTCATAGATGTGAGCCTGTTTTTTTCTTTTAAATGGTAGGATACTTTTTACTTGAAGATACTTTCCCATTTTATAAGGGGTGGGTCACTGAGAGGTTGAGAGAGTCTTTTTATAGCATGAGGGACTGATCAAACAAGAATTGGGGTCCTGGTGCTTCCAGAGTTGAAGGGGGCTTCAGTAACTCCCGCTTTAAGCTACAACCTTGAGGGTTAAATTCTAGGAATAAAGGTGAAAATACACATAGAGAATCCCTTTTGAGTCCCATTGAATCTCATTTCAACTCCTAAAGCTAATTAATTAAATTAATTTAAATTAATTAATACAAATGTTTGCAAATTGCTATTGCTCCCAGGCACCTGGCAGAAGCAACAAAATAGTTTACAAATACAATTCCCTACATTCAGTAATATTGGTAACTGAATTTTAAAATAACCACATTTATTCAAATAATCAAGAAAAAGATGAAGATTTTTGGCAAAGGATTAGAAACTATAAAAAAGAATCAAAAGTAAGTTTCAAACCTGAAAAATTCAATGACTGTATTTCAAAACTCAATGGGAAGATTTGATAGGATTTTAGATAGAGAGCTAAAGAGAGAATTAGGGAATTGGAAGATAAATCAGAAGAAAGTATCTAGATAGATGCATATATAGCACATATGATGGAAAAATTCAGAAAAATAAAAAAGAGAAAAAGAGGATAGAGTGAAACTATTTTATTGAAGTTGCAGAAGGAAATGAGACCTGTAATAAGATTGAAATAATATTAAAAAATAACTTTCTAAAACTAATGAAAGATATTGGTTGCAGGTTGAAAATTTTATGCACAAACCAAGATAAATCAAAAGAAAACTGTCTAGGCAAACACAGAAAAACTATCCAAAACCAAAGAAAAATAAAAATCCTAAAAGTAGCTACAAGAAAAACAGTTTACTTCAAAAGAGCAATAATCAGACTGACATCTTATTTTTCAATAGAATGGAATAACCAATGACAATGAAATATCATTAAACTGATAAAATAAAATAACATGTATCTTAGAATTTTGTGAAATTTCATTGAAAAGATTTCTTAAGGACTGTGAAATAGAAACTAAACATCTGGCCCTGGTCAGTGGGGCTCAGTTAGATGGCATGTTGTTCCATAAACCAAAATGTTTTGGGTTTGGTTTCTAGTCAGGGCATGTACCTAGGTTGTGGATCTAGTACCTGTTTGGGGTGTATAAGAGAGGCACCCAATCAATGTTCCTCTCTCATATTGAGGTTTCCCTCCCCCTCTCTCTTCCTCCCTTCCTCTCTCTCTAAAAATAAAATTAATAAACATGTCCTTGGGTGAAAATAAAGAAAGAAAAAAAGTAAATGTCTGAATAAAAGGTGAGTTAATTCATCACAAGAAGTTCTAAGCTAAAGAAAAATCATTCTAAATGGAAAGCCAGAGATACAGAAAGTAATAAAGTACAATGAAAAATTGAGTCTTTGGTGAATATTGAAGTGATTATTGATTGGATAAAATAATATCTTGTTATTTTTTCAAATGTATATACTACATATAAGATAATAATAGTGGTACAGGAGTCAGTGTGGGTAATAAAGTTAAAATATTCTGAAGTCCTTTTGGAAGAGGGTAAAAATTATTAAATAATTAGATGGCACACTCATACTAAAATATATCAGTAATAAAATTAATATAAAAATAAAATTCTCTAACTAAAAATAAGTTTGCCAAACATAAAATTGAAAGCAAAAGGATGGAAAAATACATCATGTTATCACTCATCAAAAGGCTACTAGCTACATTACTAAAAAAGCAGATTCCTAAAAACAAAGCAGCACTATGGGTATAGTGAGAAATTGGTAATGATAAATGGTCTAATAGTTCATCAAGATGATATAATAATTCTAAATCTGTATGTATCTAATAACATAGCTTCAAAATATGTAAAGCAAAGATGGGCAGATCCTAAGAGGGGATGTTCACAACTATAGTAGGATACTTTGCACACCTATCCTAGGTGTAAGTGTAGAACAAGCAAGCAAAATTTTAGTTAGGATGCAGAAAATATGAACAACATAATTAACCAAGCTGATTTAATTTTTAAATATAAAATACTTATGCTCAATGTCTTTTCTAAATTTATTGAGTCAATGAGCAGATTACCCATTATTTTCAAATGCAAAGAAAATTTATAAAAATTGCTACAGAAGATATAAAAAAAGTGAAATCATACAGATATTTTCTTTTGTTAACCTTATTAAAACTAGAAATAAATGGGTGGGTGGGGAGGGGGACAGAGGGGAGCAAAAAGGGGATGGATGTAATACAACAACAATAAATTTTTTTTAAAAACTAGAAATAAATGGCAAAGTTATGATCATAAAAGCTCTACATATTTGTAAGTTATAAAATGAACTTCTATACAACCCTATCAGTCAAAAAGACATTCTAATGGAAATTTTCAAATATTTTAAACTAAAAATAATGAAAATATTACATATCAACACTTGTAGGATGCAATTAAAATATACTTAGACGGTAATTTGTAAGCTTACATGAATATTTAGGAAAGAGGAAAGATGGAAATCCAATCATCTAAGTGACTATCATGAGAAAATAGAAAAAGAGCAATAAATTAAACACAGGCAAGTAGAAGTAAGAAATAATAAATATAAACATAGAACTTAATAATAGAAAAACAAAAAGTAAAATAGAGAATAACAAAATCAGAAGTGATTTTTTGAAAATAGTAATCAATTGATACTCATGGCAATGCTGATTAAGAAAAAATATACAAACAACTAAGGAAGGAATTAAAAAATGAAGTACCTACCACAGGACTTCTGGTCAAGATGGTGGTATAGGTAAACATGGCTTTCCTCTTTGCATAACTACATCAAAATTACAACTAAACTATAGAACAATCATCATTCACCATCATCATATATGGAGCTGAATGGAAGTTCTACAAGGATGGAATTAAAGAAGAAACCACATTGAGACTGGTGGAAGGGGGAGAAACCAGAATGGGCTGTCCCACACCCATGTGGCCAGTAAAATTTGGGAGGGATATCTCTGGAGTAGGGGTTCCAGCCCCATACCAACTCCCCACCCCCAGTCCATAGTTCCAATGCCAGGAAATTATAGTCTCCATAACTTCTGGCTGTATAAACCAGGGGGAAATAGAGGCTGTGGAAAACAAAAACTGATGGTGCAGTCTTATTCAGACTCACTCTCCTTAAGATCCTGCCCAGTACAGCAGACTAAAAGGTGTCAGAGACATACAGGGAGGAACTAAATTGTCCAGCATCAGGGCAAGAGCTGGGGGGCAGCTTTCTCACAGACAGAAGTGCTGGCAGAGGCCATTGTTCCTTTTCTGAGTCCTTCCCCAAAAACCACCAAGCCGGAAAGCAGACAGCATATTTAAGACCCCAACAACCTGGCTCACACTGTTTACTCTACCCTGGTGATTACCTGAGGCCCTGCCCCGCACAGATTTCAGGCCCACCCATGCTGCTTCTACAAGCTTTTCTATATGAATGTCTTGTCTTGGCCCATGCTTCAGTTTTTCCTAAGTTCTCTCAAACAAGCAGAATCTGGCTTCCATGAGCCCTGTACCTCTCATTCAGTTGCCCCAGACTTGGCACTAGTAGCAGCCGGGCTTGGTTCAAAGCTTCCCCTCACCTGGACACTTCCAAGCCCAGCACAAGTAGCAGTCATCTGCAGATATTTCTGTAACTTATTCTGTGTGGCCCTGGATAGAATACAGGCAGTGGTGTACCTTGGATGTGCCAACAGCAATCAAGGCTTAATTACAACAGGAGGGTTTACATAGCCCACATAGTGGATGCACCTCGAAAACCCAGCTTGGTTAATAGGGGAGGCTGTGCCACTGAACACTACAAGATACCTACTACGTTAAGTACTCTACCAAGCCTGGGAGATGTAACAGCTCTATCTAGTACATAAAAACAAATATAAGGAAGCTGCCAAACTGAGGATGTTATCAGACAACCTCATACTATTCCAGAATAGTCAGTGAGGTTCTATTGCTCACCACCTAGAGGCATAACTCTGAAGACAGGAGTTCGCTGAAAAGGAAAAGGGTTGTTTATTTAAAGGTCATATAGTTTTGGGATGGTGGTAGATTTCTGCCTCCCATAATACTGTCAGCTGATTTCTAAAAAGAATTGTTGCAGACTAGAAGGAACTGGCAAGAAATATTCAAAGTAATAAAAAGCAAGGACCTACAACCAAGATTATTCTAACCAGAAAAGCTATCATTTATATTCAAAAGACAGATAAGGAGTTTTCTAGACAAGAAAAGGCTGAAGGAGTTCATCACCACCAAACTAATATTATATGGACTGTTTAAAGGGTCTGTTTTAAGAGGAAGATAAAAAAATATGAACAATAAAATGGCAATAAATATATATTTACTAACAATTGGTTCTTAAAAAGCAAAATAAACAAACAGACCTGAAACAGAATCATAAATACAGAGAATGTTTTGATAATTACCATATGGAAGGGTGTCAAGGAGATAGGTAAAAAAAATCAAGGGATTAGGAAGTACAAATTAGCAATTACAGAATCCTCATGACTATGAGGATATAAAGTACAGCATAGATATATAGATATAAAGCAGCCAAAGAACATATATGCATGACTCATGGGTATGGACAATGGTGTGGGGATTATATGAGGGAGTGGGGAGTTGTGTGGAGGGGGGAATTGGGACATTAATAGGTTAACAATAAAATAGAATTTAAAAACTGGAATGTCACAGAGCCCACAGACATTAACATACATAAGTATGTTACATAAGTAATTTTACAACAATGTTTTTAAATTTTAGAGGAAATGTTCAATTTGTTAAATTAAAGTACAGTTTACCAAAACAATATTCAGCAAAAATAGAAAATCTGAATATCATGTCAATATTAAATATTTTGATCAATAATTAAAAACCTAAATAGATTTGTCAATATGTTCCTCTAGACATTAGGGAAGCAATAGTGCAAATTTATTACAATCTCTTACAGATAAAAAAAATAAAGTAGAAATACTTTACATTATTAAGATAAACCTTGTTAAATGACTGTGTAGGTTAAAAATAATTGAATATCAGCAACTTCATAGGAGTCAATTTAACAGTTTTATGACCCAGCATAAAATTAATTCCAAATCCTGATAGAATATTATAAGAAAGAATTATATAGCATCACAAAGTTAGGTTTATTCCAGTGGTTAATGTAAAGGTTGTAAAATTTATGTAATTTGTCAAGTTAACAAAGGGGGAAAATGAGATAATTTTCATTTTTCTCAATAAATTTCAAAAAGACATTTAATAAAATTCAGCATTTCATGATAAAGAAAAGAAAAAGCCCTCAACAAACTAGGAATAGGAAGGAACTGATATAGTGTATCTACAAAAAAACCTACAGCCAACATCACATTTATTGGTCAAGTGTTAACAGCTTTTCTGAGACCAGAAATCAGGTAAGGGTGCCTGTTGTCACCATATCTATCATTATTCTAGGTAATCTAGCCAGGACAGTAAAGTGACTAAAAAATATTAGAAGGAAATAAATAAAATTACCATTACTCACAAATGACATAATTGTATCCATGAAAAAAATGTTAAATTATTCATAAATACTAGAATTCTTGAGAATAGTAAGATTGCTAGGTTTAACATTGATTGATAAGTCAGTTGCTTTTTGTGTACTGACAAATGAATTTTTAAAGTGAGACTAAAAAATTGTGCCATGTATTTTCATTTTATTTTATTTTTATTATTTTTAAAGATTTTATTTATTATTTAGAGAGAGAGAGGAAGGAAGAGAGGCAGAGAGGGAGAGAGACATCAATGTATGGTTGCCTTTCACCTGCCTCCAGCTATGGACCTGGCTGGAGACCTGGTTTGCAACCTGGGTATGTGCCCTGACTGAGAATCGAACCAGTGACACTTGGGTTCACAGGCCAGTGCTCAATCCACTGAACCACACCAGCCATGTGCCATGTATTTTAAAAATATATAAAATGCTTAGGAATAATTCTAGTAAAATGTTTACAGAAAACTGTAAATGCATTGAGATAATAAGAGTAATAAAAAGATAAAGAAGACCTAACTAAATACAAGGTTGGGGATGCATCATGAAAGATTCAATATTGTATGTTGGGAGACCATTCTCCATAGGTCCCTCATATATCTGAACCTAACGGAAGAGTCTCTGACTTACCTTCTCAGATGTGTGTATTAAACAGGTTTGTTTACTTACCATTATTGAAGATTAGCATTCCCTAAACTCAGAGTTTCTTTCCTTAACACAATCCACTAGGTATTTAGGTGTTACCTCGCTTCATTTACATTGCTCTGTGGGAACTGGCACTCAGAACTAGCAACAGGTATACTATTACATACACAATGTTGTGAGTAGTAAAGTCATTTGTCTTTGACCCAGAGGCATTGTATTTTCTTCCAGCATCCATAAAACTGAGACTGGCTAACTTGTTAGCTTTCACACCAGATAAAACCTCAGACCTTTGATGGTTCTTGACATTGTAAAGACATCAGTTATCCCCAAAGTGATCTGTAGAGTTTTGTAGTTCAAATCAAAGATAGCAACAGGGCTTGTGTAACGTGAAAAGCTGATTCTATAATAAATATGGAACATCATAGATCAAGAATAACCAAGATACAATGAATAGACCTTCAGTGGGCAGAGGGGAGGGGTGAGGAGGAGGCAAAGAAAGGGAGCAGTTTAGTCAAGTAACTAGCATGGAAGAATCATGGACATGGACAACAAGTGGGATTGACTTTGGAGGGGAATGGGTGGGTGGGGAAGGGGACAGAGTGAAGGAAAAAGGGGAGGGATGTAATAAAATAAAATTTAAAAAAAGAATAACCAAAATAGAAGAACTAAGATGGTGAAGGAGTAAGGGGAAGCTACACTAAACCTCTTCTCAGGACTAATCTGCAATTACAACTAAATTGTAGACAAATCATGTAGAATAACCAACTGAACACTACATGGAGAGAAGCCTTATAAACAAGGACAGACAGAAGAAAACCCTTCACCATAGCAAAATTCGTAAGTGGTGTGGATGTGGTACTACATGCAGCAGCTATAGTTAAGGAGGGATATTTCAGCAGCCACAGGTTCCCCCTGAAAAGTGTAGGACCCCAAGCTGGGCTCTCCAGCCTACAGCACAAGAGCCAGAAAGGAACTCAGATAACATCCAGCTGTGAAAAGCATCAGGGTTTCTGTCTGCCAGGGAGAGATGGCTAGAGACACATAGAGCATCTTAAAGGGCTAACACAAAACTTTCTTTGTAGCCACTCACCCTGGCAGAAGGGGGACAGAGTGGAATTGAGATGCTTGAGGGGATTATTGGGCTGATGATCTGGATAGAGAACTGAAGTAATGGCTAACAGAATCACTGTGCTGAGTTATTCCCCACAACTGCACAAACCGTCTTGCTCAGGTAGACCACTCCTTTACAAGTGGCAACAGTCTGAAGGAAAGCAATAGCCCCACCCAAAGGAATTACTCTGACCCACCCTGTAGTGCTTAATCCAGGGGTTGAGTACAGTTTGATTAGCTTAACAAGTGATCAGTTTAATGGCTTAGTAGTTTAACAACTAAGGCAGAAAATACAAAGAAGCAGCCAAAATGGAAAGACAAAAGGGCAGATTCCAAATGAAAGAACAAGAAAGTCCTTCAGAAGAACTAGATGAAATGTAAGCAAGCGATTTATTAGGTAGGGAGTAGAGTAATGACTATAAGGATACTCAATGGCATGAAAAAGACATAGAAATCATAAAAAAGAATTAGAAATAAAGAATGCAATATCTGAAACAAATAATATACTAGAAGGAATAAACAGTAAGTTAAATGAAGCAGAGGATCAAATCAGTGATTTGGAAGACAATGTAGAAAGAAACATTTAAGTAGAGCAGCAAAAAGAAAAAAGAATAGAAAATGAGGAGAACTTAAGAAACATTTTGGATAACATGAGTATAACACATCCATATTATGGAAATACTGAAAGGAAAGGAGAGTGAGAAAGGGATTGAGAATCTATTTGAAGAAATAATGACTGAAAGTTTTTCTCATCTGGTGAAGGAAAAAGATATACAAGTGCAGGAAGCTCAGAGGATCCAAAACATGTTGGGTGCAAAGAGGGCTACATTGACACACATCATAGTGAAAATGACAAGGCTTAAAGACAAGGGGATAATCTGAAAAGCTCCAAAAGAAAAGCAGGCACCTAACTGCAAAAGAGCACCAATTAGTCTGGCATCTGATTTCTGAACAGAAACATTTCAGACCAGAAATGAGTGGTGTGAAATATTCACAGTGATGAAAAGCAAGGGCTTACAGCCAAGGCTGCTTTACTCTGCAAAGCTATCATTTAAAACTGAAGGAGAATTAGGACCTTCCCAGACAAGAAAAAGCTAAAGGAGTTAACATCAAACCAGTACTGCAAAAAAATAAAAAGTTAAAAGTGTTTGCTTTAGGAAGAAGAAAAAGAGAAAGGAAAGGAAACAGTCTAACAATAAAATGGCACTAAATAAGTATCTATTAATAATAACCTTTAATAAATGGCTTAAATGCTCTAACCAAAAGACATACATAGGGCAGCTGAATGGATAAGAAAACAAGACCCACATATATTCTGCCCCCAAGAGATCCATCTCAAATGGAAAGATACACATAGACTAAAAGTAAACGGTTGAAAGTAATATGTCATGCAAATGAACAGGGGAAAGAAAAAAATCTGGGGTTGCAGTACTTACATCCAACAAAATAGACTTTTAAACCAAGCTTATAGTAAGAGACAAGGAAGGACACTACATAATGATAAAAGGAACAATCCAACAAGAGGATATAACCCAAATAAACATTTATGCACCCAACATAGGACCACCTAAATATGCAAAGCAAATATTGATGGACCTAAAGGGAGAAGTCAAAAGAAATACAGTCATACTTGAGGATTTTAACACACCACTGACTTCAATGGATGATCTCCAGAAGGAAAATCAACAATAAGATAATGACCTTAATTGACACACTAGATCAAATGTATTTAGTTGATATCTTCAGAGCATTTTACCCTAAAGCAGCAGAATATACATACTTTTGAGGTGCACATGGAAAGTTTTCTGGGGTAGATTACATGCTAGTACACAAAACATGTCTCAATAAATTTAAGAAGATTAAAATGATGTCAGGGATCTTCTCTGACCACAATGGTATTAAACTAGAAATTAATCATAAGAAGAACTGTAAAACACACAAAGACATTGAAGCTAAATTTTATTAAACAATAAATGGGTAAACAACAAGATGAAGAAAGACATCAAAAGATATGAAACAAATGAAAATGAGGACAAAACAACACAAAATCTGTGGGACACTGGGAGAACATTCATAAGAGGAAAGTCATAGCATTATAGGCCTTTGTCAAAAAAAAAAAAAAAAAAAAAAAAAAAAAAAAAAAAAAAAAAAAAAAAAAAAAAAAAAAAAAAAAAAAAAAAAAAAAAAAAAAAAAAAAAAAAAAAAAAAAAAAAAAAAAAAAAAAAAAAAAAAAAAAAAAAAAAAAAAAAAAAAAAAAAAAAAAAAAAAAAAAAAAAAAAAAAAAAAA
>PVIW01014354.1:0-23815 GCA_004026585.1 Noctilio leporinus | reverse complement strand
CCACCCCCCCACATCTATGACTTTGTGAACTCCCTAGAGCTCATGGATCGACTTGGGGCTCAGTGGGGAGGAATGCCCATGTCCTTCCAGATGCAGACCCAGATGTTAACTCGGCTCCACCAGCTGCGGCAAGGCAAGGGATTGACTGCTGCCTCTGCTGCTCCCCATGGTGGGGCCTTTGGGGAGGCCTTCCTCCCATTCCCGCCCCCTCAAGAGTCAGCCTATGGCTTGCCCTATGCTCTGTACACACAAGGGCAAGAAGGCCGAGGGGCGTATTCCAGAGAGGCTTACCACCTGCCTTTGCCCCTGGCAGCCGAGCCCCTGCCCTCCTCTTCAGTCTCAGGAGAGGAGGCCCGGCTACCTCCAAGGGAGGAAGCAGAGCTGGCAGAGGGCAAGGCCCTACCGTCAGCAGGCACCGTGGGCCGTGTGCTGGCCACCCTTGTCCAAGAGATGAAGAGCATCATGCAGCGAGACCTCAACCGCAAGATGGTGGAAAATGTGGCCTTTGGAGCCTTTGACCAGTGGTGGGAAAGCAAAGAGGAGAAGGCCAAGGTGAGGGCCAGTGTCTGGGACCGGGGAAACCTGGGGTTTCATTGGAGGAAGTAGACCTCTTGCTTCTCCAGGCTACATGGCTCAAAATAGAGAAGAGGGATAATCAAGGCAAGTGTAGAGAGACTATAGGCACTTGGTAGTATACTGGTTGGGCGGGAGAGTTGGGGCACACAGGATAGCAGAAAAGTATGAGCCTGAGAGTCTGAAGTCTTCGTCCTGGCTCTACTGCTTACTTGCAGGGGATAAGGTTCTTAAATATCTTTGGGCTTCAGTCTTCAGTGTTTCCATTTGTAGAGTAGGAAGAATCAGTAACTGCTTTCTAAGGTTGATGGGGCTATAAATGAACAGGTTGTTATTTTTTAAAGATTTTATTTATTATTTCCAGAGAGAGAAAGGGAGGGAGAGAGAGAGACATCAATGTATGGCTGCCTTTCACCTGCCTCCAGCCTGCTTGCAACCTGGACCTGGCTTGCAATCTGGTTATGTGCCCTGGCTGGGGAATCGAACCGGCGACCTTTGGGGTCGCAGGCTGGCGCCTTATCCACTGTACTACCAGCCAGGGCCTTTTTTCTTTTTTTTGGATGTATTGATTTTAGGGAGGAAGGAAGAGGGAAAACATCAGTTGCTTGTTCCACTTATTTATGCATTCCTTGGTTGATTTTTGTGTGTGTGTAAAATTTTATTTATTGTCTTACTTGGTGTGGCTCAGTGGATTGAGAACTGGCCTGCAAGCTGAAAGGTCGCCAGTGTGATGCCCAGTCAGGGCACAAGCCTGGGTTGTGGTCCAGGTCCCTGGTTGTGGGGGTGTGAGAGGCAACTGATCAGGGTTTCTCCTGTACCTCAGTATTTCTCTCCCTCTCTTTCTTGATCCCTTCTCCTCTCTGAAAATAAATTTTAAGAAAATTTATTTATGTTTAGAAAGAGGAAGGAAGGAATAAAGGGAGAGAGGTAGGAGAGAAACATCAATCAGTTGCCTCTTGAATGCCTCTATCAGGGGACCTGGCCCACAACCAAGGCATGTGCTCTGACTGGGAATCAAACCACTTACCTTTCAGTTTGTAGGCCAGTGCTCAATCTATTGAGCCACACTACCCAGAGTCATTGATTGGTACTTGTACGTACCCTGCCTAGGGAGCAAACCGGCAACCTTGGTATATTGGGATGACACTCTGGCACTACTTGGCCAAGGCTAAATAAGCAGACTTTTGAGGAAATACCTTTACAGAGGCTGGTGCAGGGGAGGTATGGCACAGATGTGCATCAAATGGAGGAGTGAGTAGATATAGTTCTGTGTTCCGGGGATCTGAGAGCACCCAGGCAGGAGGGAGCACCTGGGTTCTGGGGCTCAGTCCCCCTGCTGCCTGCAGCCATTCCAGAATGCAGCCAAACAGCAAGCCAAGGAGGAAGATAAAGAGAAGACAAAGCTCAAGGAGCCAGGCCTGCTGTCCCTTGTAGACTGGGCGAAGAGTGGAGGTGCCACAGGCATTGAGGCCTTTGCCTTTGGTTCTGGGCTGCGAGGGGCCCTGCGGCTGCCTTCTTTCAAGGTACCCAGAACTGGGTGGTCTTGCCTGTTAGGGTGAGGGGTTGGGGTCGCAGTGGTTGGGAATCATGAATGTTTGAATTCTAAATAGGCTTTGGCTCTTCCCATCCCCCAGGTAAAACGAAAAGAGCCCTCAGAAATTTCAGAGGCCAGTGAGGAAAAGAGGCCTCGGCCTTCCACTCCAGCTGAGGAAGATGAAGATGGTGAGTGGGACGGTCAGGTAGAAGGAGGAAGGGGAAAGGCTGCTTGTATTCTTATAGGCAAGTAAGAGGCAGGGGCAAAGGGATGAAGGTGTCTTAAAGGCAAGGAGTCAAGTGGCGATTTTGGTGTAGGGTTAAGATAAAGCAGTTATGAGATGTGAGAAACTTCAGATAGGGTTGTCCTTAGATTTTAGTCATGGTTGTTACTCTGGCATGCTGACTTAAGTTTTCTGTATTTCAGTTTTTTCCTATAAAAAAGAAATAACTTCCACATCTGAAAGTCACAGAATTTTAGGGTTAAGTAGGTCATCTACCAAGTTAACCATCCAATGCTTAAGCTCCCTTATACGTTCTACCAGTGTCTTAAGTCCAAGCTATTGGTTGGCAGTGTGTGTCCGGGAAATTTTCTTATTCAGTCTGATCTACTTCTATGGAAACCCAAACCCATTGGCCTTAGAAATGTATTTTTGGTCCAGGCATAACAAGTCAGCTGCCTCTTTAACTCAACACAGAAAACAGTGGAAGATAAAATGAGCGTGATATATTTACAACTGTGTAAACTGTGAGGTACCTCTGAGGTTTTTGTGTTTCTCTGCTGAGCTTCAACTTCTTGCCTGTAAAACGAGGTCTGTCTTGTGGAACTGTGAGGAAGATCAGCGACAGTGTATGTGCAGCTCCTTTCACAGAGGGTCGAGAAATGGTAACTTACTGCTGATGGTAAATTGTCCTAACTACCACTCACCTGGGCCTAGACCCTGAACGAGAGAAGGAGGCTGGAGAGTCAGGACGTCCAGGGACCAAGCCCCCAAAGAGAGATGAAGAGCGAAGCAAGACCCAGGGCAAGCATCGCAAGTCCTTTGCTCTGGATAGTGAAGGGGAGGAGGCGTCCCAGGAGTCTTCCTCAGAGAAGGTGAGGAGCCACCACACCAGGTCCCTGCCAGGAGCCTACCTTCTGAGTTTCTTTCCCCATGGCCGGCTTTCCTTTGGGCTGGAACCTTCTAGAAGACCAGTTGTTCTCTTCTTATTAGTCCCTATTTGTCCCTTTCCTTAAGGATGAGGAGGAGGATGAGGAAGATGAGGAAGATGAAGATCGTGAGGAAGCCATGGATACTGCAAAGAAGGAGGCAGAGGCATCAGATGGTAAGCATAGACAATACAGTAGATTCAGGCTTGGGGTAGAAGGGATTTGGCCGCTTGTCTAATCCTTTCCTGAAACCACATAACATCCCTGCTAGATTTGTTGGCCGCCTTTGCCCTTCCCAAAAGAGACTTTTAGCACTATCCTTTAGAGCCCTTGCCCCATTGTAAGCAGTAGCCCCAATACCCAGGATGTTCTCTCTGTTTACCTCTACTCCTGAAACATGACTATCCTCTCAAGATATCCCAACAGAGTCTATTTTCCCAGGCCCTTGAAGTAAGGGGTTGCATTCTCTTGCAGCCTCTCGATGCCATCAGACTGCTTTTTGGATCCTTTAACGCTCAGCCATTGAGCTGTGCCTTCCTCTTCCCCTCCCTGCAACTGCCATTACCAGACCCAGTTCGGTTTTTCAGTTGAATACCTGTTTGTTCCTTCACATTCACTGAGGCTTTGGTGGAGTCTTTTCATTTTTGTTCAGAAATATACAGGGTAGGGCAAAAGTAGGTTTACAGTTCATGTGGAAAATAATACAAGAATATACTTTTATGTATTCACAACTGTGAACCTACTTTTGCTTCACCCTATACATTGAACATCTACTCTGTGCCAGGCACTGTTCTAGGTATTGGGACACATCAGTGACCAAGACAAATGTGGTTTCTGCTTTTGCAGAGCCTGTGACCAGTTGGCAGGGAGGGGAGAGACTTGACAAACAAGTGAGCAAACAGTAGCACTTGAGATACAGATATGTGCTTTGAAGAAGATAAAATAGATTAATGAGGTGGAGAGTAACAGGGTGGGAGAACTGGGGAAGGGACGGCTGTGTTATGTCTGATGGTGAAGGAACCCCTCTGAGAGGTGTCATTTCTGTAGAGGCCAGAATGGGCAGACTGATGATCCAAGAGTAAAGCACAGGGCAGAGTCATTGGTTAAGAATGAGTGTGTGCAGGCCCCTATACCTCTACTTGGTTACCAACTCCTTTCAGTTTCACCACCTCCGTGTTTCTGGGATTTGATCCGGCAGCTATCCTGTCTTTTTCACTTAGAAGCTGCAGCAGTCTTGTCTGCACTGTTTCCATTTTCCCCCTCCATTTCAATCCATTTTCCAGCCTGCTGATGGAATTATCTTTCCTGAAATGCACACTGGACCCGTCTGTAAAGTGTTTTCCTGGTTCCGTATTTTCCATAAGATGACTTCTTAGCCTGACACTTTAGGCCACTTATATATAAGGCTCTTGCTTACCTGTTCAGGTTCATCTTGTCATTTTCCAGACCCTCCCTTGCCGCCACTGCCTTCTGGTCAAGTTTACCCAGTTAGGTTCCTAAGAGACTGCAAAAAGTCTTTAATTTCTTAGAACCCTCCTTTTTAAAAGATTTTCTTTATTATTTTTAGAGAGAAGGGAAGGGAGGGGGCAGAGAGGGAGAGAGACATCAATGTATGGTTCACCTGCCTCCAGCTACAGACCTGGCTGGAGACCTGACTTATCACCTGGATATTGTGCCCTGGCTGGGAATCGAACCAGTGACCTTTGGGTTCGCAGGCTGGTGCCTTAGCCACTGTGCCACCAGCCAGGGCTCTTAGAGCCCTTTTGGTTTTTTATTATCTCCTGGAGGCACAGAGCATGTAACATTTCCTAAGCTTATTTTATCCTGAAACCCATTTTCAGAGTCTCATCCTGGCAGTGTGTGTGAGACCCATTGTAGTTAGAGAGGACTGCTTGTCAGTCTGAGTGCCCTATCTTCTCTTAACCTCTGACATCCCTGCTTAGCCCAATCTATGTCTGCTTGGTGAACTCCTTGTCTTTCTTTTTTTATTTTATTAATTTATTATTATATTACAGTAGTCCAATTTTTCCCAATTGCTCTCCCACTCTATCCCCTCTCCCACCCTATCCCCTCCCCCGCAGCCAATTCCTACCCTGTCGTCCATGTCCAGTGATCATTCATACTAGTTACTTGACCAAACCCTTCCCCTTCTTTTCACCCTTCTCCTCCTCTCTCCTTCCCTTTGGTCGCTGTCAGTTTGTTCCTTGTTTCTGTGCCTACGTTCTTGTCTTTCTTGACTTGAACATCACCTTCACTTGAATGCCTCCTTGCCTTCATCCTCCAGGCAGAGTCCAGGGCTTCCCTTTGCCACATTTCCCCAGCCCTTCACACTGAAGTTTATCACTGCACAAATTGTGTATGAGTGCAGCACCTAGCACAGAGCCTGATACAGCTATAGTAGTGAGTCAGTGAAGGGACCCATGGCTTGACCAAATGAGGGATCTTCCCACCTCGCACCTCGCCTGATTGCTGCTTCTGGATTTCCAGGCGAGGACGAGGGAAGCGATTTGTCCTCCAAATGTTCTCTGTATGCTGACTCAGATGGTGAAAACGATAGCACCTCGGACTCCGAGAGTGGCAGCTCATCCAGCTCCTCATCTTCCTCATCTTCCTCCTCCTCCTCCTCCTCCTCATCGTCTTCATCATCTGAGTCTTCTGAAGAAGAGGAAGAAGAAGAGCAGCCAGCAACCATTCCCTCGGTATCACCGCCCCCCAGAGATGCCCCTGTGCCCCTGCCAGCACCAGTGGAGGAGCCCAAGCCAGAGAGGATTGCAGGCTCTCCAGTCACGCCACTCCCTGAACAGGCGTCTCCAGCAAGACTTGCAGGTAGGCAGTGGGGAGTTGTTGATTTGATCTTTGTGTGTGTGTGTTTCTCTCCCTGAGAATAGTGGGGTCAACCTTTATTTTTTGTGTATAGTGTGTGACTTTGTTAGAAAACATACAAAGTTGGACAAAAGTCACTATCTCCTGTCCCTGTTCCCTGGGAGACATTCATGGCCTAATCTACTCAAGCTGCACTATTTTAAGTGGTTTGCAGAGCCAGCCCAGGTGCTTGGCTACTAAAGTGAAATAGAATGATCTCCTCCCAAGTAAGCTGAGAAAATTTTCAATTTCTCCTAAAATTTTTCTTAAGCCCATTTCTTAATGTGTAGTGTATACTTGCTTGTGGTTAAATAGATAAATAGGTATTAAAAACATTAACTCAGAACTTAGTTCTTTATTTTCTTTCGTGGATTTGTTGAATAACATTCACTTGTTATTTTTTTATGTTTTTTTAAAATGTATTTTGTTGATTATGCTGTTATAGTTGTTCTAATTTTTTTCCCCTTTTCCCCCCTCTGCCTGGTACCTCCTTTCCCTCCAGCAATCCCCTTCCCACCCCCCTAATTCATGCCCATGGGTCATGCATATAAGTTCTTTGGCTTCTCCATTTATTTTACTATTCTTAATGTCACTCATTTATTTTGTACCTACTAGTTATCCTTTTTTGATTCCTGTACCTTTCCCCCCGTTCTCCTCCTTTCACTTACTATTTCATAGCACTTACACGTAATTGATTGTGCTAAGTGAATTGTTTGTGCAGGCAGTCTATTTATTGAGTACTTAGAGTAGATGCAAAGGATACAATGATATCTGCATAATAGGCACTATCCTCACCCTCATGAAGCTTACAGTCTATAGGGAGATAGTTGAGTAGTAAATACATAAGAATCTGTAATTACCAACTGTGATAAGCACTATGAAACAAAAGTGCAGGGTACCCTGTGAACCTGGGTACCTCTGTGGGGAAGTCTTTCCTACTGAAACATCACTGGGCTGTGAAATATAGGCAGGAAGGAGTGATTAGCATGCGCAAAGACCCTAGGAAAAGGAAACAGCATGTTGGAAGACATAAATGAAGCAAAGCTGGAGAGGTGGGCAAGAGGTGGACCATGCAAAATGAATAGGCCATGTTAGGAATTTTCTCTTTAGCTTGAGGGCAATGGAATGCCATTAGAGGAATGACATGGTTATATTTGTGTTTTGAAAAGATGTAGTGCCGAGAAAACTTGGAAAGGGGCCAGAGTTTATGCAGGATATTGAGATTGTGTAAATAAAGCAAGCAATGGAAGTAACTTGGAGTATGATGTTCTTCTAATGGCATTAGTAACTCAGTTTTCAAGATGTGCTTCAAAGGTGCACATAGCTTTCCAGAGATCTCTCTTAAACATCATTGAGAACCCATGGTCTGAGATGGGTAGAGAGCACATGAAGAGAGCCTCACCCTCGTGTACTCTGTTGTGGTTCAGACCCCATGAGGGGAGTAGTTGAGGTTATCATTAATCCTAAGGTGCCTCACATACCCTCTTCTTAGCCTCTTGGTAACAGAAGGGCCAGTGGGGTCAGGGAGAATCTAGTAGTCTTTCATTCTCAGTAGGGTAGGAAGAGTATGAGACATGGTTAGATTTGCATTTCAGAAAGATCATGCTGACAAGAAGGAAAGGGATTTGGAAGAGATGAAGAGAGCTGTAGGGGACCTGTGAGGGGATCTGCAGGTAAGTGAAGGGTATAAACTGAAGTGAGGGTGGTTGCAGTGAGGTACAGTGACTAGAAGTGGTGGTGAGGATTTGCGAGAAATTTAGAAGATACATCCACTTAGTTAAACTACTTACCAGGAAAGAAAACTCAGAGAACCAGAATCAGGAAGAAGGTTGAGTTTGACATTCCTCTGGGATCTCCCAAGTAGAAATATCCAATAGGTAGTTGGATAAGTAGATTAGAAGCTCTAGAAAGAGCAGTAAACTGGAAATGTGGTAGATATTTCAGACTAGTGAAAGCATGGATTTGGATGTATACCTGTACCCTAGGAAGATGTGTAGAATGAGGGAAGAGGGCCAGAGCCTTATAGTCTTAGACAGGTGGGCAAAGGGAAACCAGATGAGGTTGAAAGGAGTAATCCAACAGGTGGGAAGGAAAGCAGGGAGCTTGGAGATTTTTTCTTTTTTTTCTATTTTTAAGATTTTATTTATTTTTAGAGAGAGGGGAAGGGGAAGGGAGAAAGGGAGAGAAACATCAATCAGCTACCTCTTGTATGCCCCCAACTGGACACCTGGCCCGCAACCCAGGCATATGCCCTGACCAGGAATTGAACCAGCAGCCTTTCATTTGCAGGACCATGCCCAACCCACTGAGCTACACCAGTCAGGCCAGAGAGCTTAGAGTTTCAAAAGGAGGGTGTGGTTTGTATCAGCAGGCCACAAGAGATACTGTAAGATAGGAAAAGTGTCTGTTGGATTTGGCAGTTAGGTCACTGGTGACCTTATCAATTCAGTAGAGTGAATTATACTGGAACCAAGTTTTGGAGTTTTGAGGAGTGAGGATAGGCAACAGAGATAACCAATCTTCTAGAAGGATAGACTATTCTTATGAAAGAAAAGAGAGGGTTGAGGGATTGTAATTAATAATATTAGCATTTATTGGGTACTTGTGTGCCAGATTCTTGGGCCTAACGTATTGCAATTTTATTTTCTCATTCAATCTTCACAACATCCTTATTATTCCCATTTTACAGATGAGGACTTTGAGGTTTGCTGAGGTTCTCAAGGTTACCCAGCTAGGAACTGAGAGACAGCAAGAAGCAGGGTTGATGGGGGTTTAGCTTTTCAAGTAGGTGAGACTTGAGTATATTTGTACACTAAAGGGAAGAGGGAACAGGTAGATGAACCAGGAGAAGGGACTGCTTGCTGGGTTAGCATGGAGGGAAGGGGCATATTCTAGATCTGATGCAAATTTATCTATGAATGGGGAGTTATGGAGATGTAGGGTTTCATGTCTAAAGTCCCCTTTTCTCACTTTGCAGTAGGAAAGGAGAACATTTTTCAAAGCCAGAGAGTGATGGGTGGAATAGGAGCCTGAGAAAGAGAAAAAATTGGGGAGTGAGGATGAAAGCTGACTGGGTTTGCCAGGACCTCGGAAGCCCTACTGAAGCTGAGGGCGGGGGGTCAAGGAGGAGAGAAGGCAGGTGGTTGGGTAGATTCAGGATTGGGGGTCTGCAGGTTGGAGTTGGTAGGAGAATGTGAAAAGTTCTATGAAAAAGAGGACAAAGTGAGGGTCCCTGCAGTCTGGGAGTAAGAAAAAAGTTAATTTAGGATCAGGATGGGCCGGAGGGAGACAGAAGGATGGGAAATCAAAAAGGTGTAGTGGGGTGAACTGAAAGGACCTGGGCAATTGTTGTCAGAGGGTAGGAGGTCAGAGTGTAAGCGTTCAAGGTGGAGCTCTTCCAGAAGGTGAAAAGGTCAGGTGTGAGACTGGGGCGGGGTCAAGGTTGTGGGGGTTAGCTATGGATGAAGGAAGAGGTCGTTGGAGGTGTGGGATTGGGTAAATAGGTGGGATATCAGGGTCCCTGAGGTAGATGGCAGAGGTGGAAGAGGAGAGGACAATTAAGGCAGGTCCCTTGGTTTTTAGGGAAAGACAGGGAAATCCAAATTACCAAGCATGCAATAGGATAGAGAGCTACGTGGGCAGGTGGCAGGTGCCTGGGACAGGGCTTGTTTGGTGGAACCCAAAGACAGAGACCTGGATGCTTTTTGGGCTTTTCGTCTGTCTTCTGATCTAGTTCATTCATCTCTAAATTTGTAAATGGACTTCCTCCATTTCTCCATTCCAGCAGAATGTTTGTCCCCACAGACAGACCCACCTATTCTACTAATTTATGGTTTGGTTGGGTTGGCTTGGGTTAGGTAGCCATCAGTTAATAAGTCACTCATGCAGTAGAAACAGTAGCTGTGGGGAGTGGTATAGGGGAGCAAGTACCCCAAAAGTTGTCTCCCTAAATGAAAGGCATGGCCAGGTTTCCTTTAAGATAGTGAAATGTGTGTAAAGAAGCTGAGTCAGGTGGGGAATTTGTTCTCTGCAAGAGTCAGGCTTCCAGAGGGGGAAGTGGGCCAGGTTGAAAGGATGGCTGAAGCTGTCCCAAAATGTTGAAGAGATGTGAGAGGACTCAAACTGAAGAACCTGGGACAAACATCCCAGGGCCTTGCATGCTTCAAAGTGGACCCCAGATGATATCCAGAGCCCTGGGAAATGCAGGCTGAGGGCCTTAATCAGGGTGCCAGATTGGAGAACATCTGTTAAGGCATTGGACGCATGTGATAACTGCTTGCAGAGGCCAGGCCTGGTGCTGGCTGCTCTTCAGCTCGTGAGTAGTAGAGCTAGATACGGAACAACCTAATTCTAACACATGGTGCCCAGAGCAGCAGGGGACAGTAGGAAAAAGTACGAACTCAACTCAGGCTACCCATGATGCAGATCTTGTTCTGTCATTTACTAGCTATGTGACCTTCATCAGGTTACTAACCTCTCTGCCTCAGTTTCCTTTATCTGTCAGATGAGGTTAATAGTAGCACCTATCTCCTAGGATTGTTGTGAGAATTAAATGTGTAGCTAATACACGTAAAAGGCTTGGATTAGTGAGTGGCGTAAAATACTATATTAGCTCCTAATCTGCTGCAGCCAACTGAAGACTAGCAGTTGAGAACCCCCAGCTGGTTCTGAGAGGAAGATATTACAGACGTCTGAGGGAGTCAAGGAGATGGCATTAAGCTGGGTCTAAAAGCTACGTGTCAGCTTTCCCAGTGGGCAAAGGGAGAGAGGCATTTCAAACAAAGTGCACCATATAAGCAAAGGGCCAGTAGCCTGGCAGGCCATGCCTGTTTGGATGGCCAAAACCTAGGATGAAAGGGTAGAGCATGGCCTGGCCCCATCAGGCTAGTCTGATGGGTCAGGTTTGCAGGAGAGGGACTGTCCCAGTGAAAGTGCTACTCCTGTATCGAGCAATGTTAAGGCTCCTGCACTCCACGGCAGACGTGGGGGTTCCCAACAAAGGGAGGATGTGCTGCCTGTGCCATGGGTGGTTAGCTGGGAGAGATAGCGTGGCCTGCCCAAAGATAGTGTTTTTCCCTCCCCTCCCCTCCCCTCAGCCTTGGGATCTCAGCTTGACCTTCACCTTTAAAGGAGACTTCTTCACCCCTTCTTCATTTGGACACAGACCCAGTGCTGTTTTGGTGGGGATTGGGGAGGAAGGCAAATGTTATACAATATTTGACTACAAAGATTCAGCTTCTTATATTGTATCTTTACCTTACCAAACAGAATGTTGTTTGTGGTTGAAATAATGGATACTTTAATACAGTTCTGGCTCATTGTGTCCTCATAAATGCAGCTGGCAAAAATTGTCTTGGTCTGTGTGCCTGGTTGTTGGATGTGTTCTGTCACCACCAGTTTTGGTAAGAGTGTTGGTTTCCCTAGCACCCCTACCCTACCCCAACTCTTCACACTTTGGACTGTACGTTTGTTTTGTGTAATTGTCTCCATTGGACTGTAAACACTGAGGGCTTTGCAAGTACCTGCTCAACTGTGATTTTTTCCATACCTGACATGTAGCTGGTGCTCAGTGAAGGTGGAACATATGAATGAACAGGGGTAAAATCCCATCCTGTCAAGAAGCCTATAGCGCTGAGGACTTTGCAGGTGTGAGAGGCAGTGTGTTTGCTGAGCGAGCAAGAGTGTCTGTTGGGAGCTGAGGAGAGAGTGAGTGCAGCTGGGTGTGGACTTCTTGGTGAGGCTGGATGGTCTCCTGCCCATAACGAATCTGAGTCTGGTGATATTAGGCCAAGAAGCTGACCCTCTCTCTCCCTTTTCTATGTGCTTTCTTCCCCAGGTTCCATTGAGGAACCAGCTCCCAGTGTGCCCCAGCCTCCCCCAGAGCCACTGGCTGGGCCCTCAGCCCCTGCCCCCTGCCCTGATGAGCGCCCCTCCTCTCCTATCCCCCTCCTGCCCCCACCCAAGAAACGCCGGAAAACCGTCTCCTTCTCTGCTGTGGAGGAGGTACCAACCCCAGAGCCTTCCCCAGCTGCCCCACAGCAGGCCAAGTCTCCTGGCCCCATCTCCCGCAAAATCCCTCGGGGTGTGGAGCGGACCATTCGAAATTTGCCTCTGGACCATGCATCTCTGGTCAAGAGTTGGCCTGAGGAAGTATCTCGAAGTCGGAGCCGGGTTGTAGGCCGAGGCCGCTCCACTGAGGAAGAAGAGGCTGAGCCAGGGACAGAAGTGGACCTGGCGGTGCTGGCCAACCTGGCCCTGACCCCAGCCCGGCATGGGTTGGCTGCCTTGCCTACTGGCGATGACCCAGAGACCACAGAGACATCAGATGAGGCTGACCGCCTGGGCCCCTTGCTCAGCCACATCCTACTGGAGCACAACTATGCCCTGGCCATCAAGCCCCCACCCTTCACACCATCCCCTCGCCCCCTGGAGCCAGTTCCTGCCCCTGCAGCCCTCTTCAGCTCCCCTGCAGATGAGGTTCTGGAGGCCCCTGAGGTGGTGGTGGCTGAGGCAGAGGAACCAAAGCAGCAACAGCAACAAGAGGAGGGTGAGGAGGAGGAGGAGGAGGACGAAGAGGAGTCCGAGTCATCTGAGAGCAGCAGCAGCAGCAGCAGCAATGGGGAGGGGGCTATCCGGCGGCGCAGCCTCCGTTCCCATGCCCGGCGCCGTCGGCCACCACCCCCACCCCCACCCCCGCCGCCTCCCACCTTTGAGCCCCGCAGTGAGTTTGAGCAGATGACCATCCTTTATGACATTTGGAACTCGGGCCTAGACTTGGAGGACATGGGCTACCTACGACTCACATATGAGCAACTGCTGCAGCAGACAAGTGGGGCCGACTGGCTTAACGACACCCACTGGGTCCATCACACCAATATCCTGAGCCTGAGGCTGGCCTTCTCAGGGTAGAAAGATAGGCTCAGGGAGTGGGGGCAGACTTCCCTGAGGTCACACAGCCAGGCAATGTTCTCTTCAGATAACTGCTTGTGTCTGCATTGTTCTCCCTCCCTGACCAGTTCCCTTTGTGACCCATGTTCAGCCTGGGTATTTCTCCTCTGGCTACCAAGTTACCCTTTCCTCTCTGCCTTGTGCCTCTTTTCTGCCTCCCAAAGTTTTTCTGGCAGAAAAGGGGGCCTAAGACTTAATTCTCCTCATCTATTTGTACTCCTCACACCATGTATGCTAAGGGCCTCCAGTGAAGGTCAGTCACCCTTTCCTTGGGCTGGGACTGGAGGGAGAGAGGGGAGTGGGGCCTCAGGGATCTGGCCAGTGAGGAATCCATTCTTGTTCCTTAACACACCCTGCACTCACCAACCTGAGCACTCCGAAACGCAAGCGGAGACCCCAGGATGGTCCCCGCGAGCACCAGACAGGCTCAGCCCGCAGCGAAGGCTATTATCCCATCAGCAAGAAGGAAAAGGACAGGTATCTGGATGTGTGCCCTGTCTCGGCCAGGCAGCTGGAAGGGACGGACACTCAGGTGAGGCTCTGCCCTGATGTAGGGGCCCCTGGCATCCTCTCCCCATTGTTTCTTCTGGAGCTTACCTCCTGTCCTGCCTCTCACAGGGGACTAACCGTGTACTTTCTGAGCGCCGATCTGAGCAGCGGCGGCTGCTGAGTGCCATTGGCACCTCAGCCATCATGGATAGTGATCTGCTAAAGCTAAACCAGCTCAAGGTGAGGAGCAGAGAGACTCAGTGGAAGGGCAGCATCAGGGAGTCCCCTAGGGGCGTGGATGGGGGATGAGTGGCCAGAACAGTCACCTGCCCTGGAGGAAGGGCTCCAGGCAAAGCCAGGAGATAGGTTGAGGGAGGCACCCAGCAGCACAGTCTACCTTCTGCCCCCTAGTTCCGGAAGAAGAAGCTTCGATTTGGCCGGAGCCGGATCCACGAGTGGGGTCTGTTTGCCATGGAACCCATTGCAGCTGACGAGATGGTCATTGAATATGTGGGTCAGAACATCCGCCAGGTGAGGGGGCCCGTACCCAGTTCCCGTTCTGGTGGCAGCGTGGGATACTGACATGAGCCCCATCCAACTCTGGATAAAGCCCCACGTACCTTCCTGGCTCCAAGGCTTAACCAAGGAAACCACCTCTTTCCTCCCTCCTTTCTAGTAAAGTGGTAAACTAGATGTTAATGACCCAGCAAGAAACGACTAATTCTCTCCCTTTATAGACCTCAATTTATCAGGGAAGACAGGCATTGAGCAAGTAACTATAATAAAGGATGGTGTTTTGTTTTTACAAAAAGGGAAGTTCAGGGAGGCAGGGCTGGTTCAAGCATTAGGAGCTGAAGGATGAGGAACTCCCAGGCTCAGGTGAGGGGACATGCTCCTGGTGGTTGGACAGCATGTGCAAAAGCCTGAAAGCAGGATGGTCTCAGGAGGGCAAGGAGGGCTAGTTGAAAAAACACGCCAGCAGCAGTGATTATAACTGGAGGGGCAGGTGGAGGCCGGACTCCCCAAAAGTTAGGAGTCATATTAATAAGTTTGAGCATATGATGAGAGAGAAAAGTTGTTATAAAATATTAAAATAGGAGAGGACTTTGTAGATTATAAGCTCCCTCTGGCTGCAGTGTGAAGAGAGACAGAAACCAGTGGGGTGGGAGAGAGGCTGTTGTAGAGATCCTGGCCAAAGGTGGGTGCTTAGACTCGGCAGCAACAGCTAAGGTAACAGGAGGCTGTGGGTCTGGGACAGCTGGCAAGACTGGCAGCAAGTCAGCTCAGGAGAGTGAGAGCAAGGGGTTAGTTAGATGGAGCCATTCCTTAGGATGCTGCCTTTAGCAGCTGGGATTAGTAGGTCTGCCAATGAGAGGGGAATGGGAAGGAGGAGTAGATGGGTGATTAAGATGACTTCCAGTCAGGACCGGTGAAGTTGCATTACCCAGGAGACATTTGGAAGGTGACACCCAGCAGCTCCACTGAGGTGGATTTGGCTAGAGATGGGAGTTTGGGAGGAGTCCCCAGCACCTAGCTGCCAGTTGAAGCCCTGGAAGAGAACACCCAAGGGAGGAGTGCAGGGGTAGGTGGGGCTCAGTCCATGGAATTGCCAGTTATCTGGGGAACTGCCACAGCCCCACTGTGGACTGGAAGCTCCACTGAAGGCTAGGCAGATGCTGCAGGAGCAGCCAGGGGCTGCTTCTGCCCAGTGACCAGTGCAAACTTCCCTGGAGTCCTGTTTGGGTGACTTAGAATGGCAGCTGAATGTGGGGGGGGGCTGGCCATGAAGGGAGAACTTCTGGAAGCAAGTTAGGAGCATCCATACCTTGGGTTAGTGGGAGACATGGAGAGCTACATATAGGACAGGTCATTGTGGCTCCCAGGATGGTAGCTGGGGACTGAGCCTGGCATAGCAGAAACCTGAAGGCTGGCTCCCTGACCATCACATCTCATCCTGCCAGATGGTGGCTGACATGAGGGAGAAGCGCTACGTGCAGGAGGGCATTGGCAGCAGCTACCTGTTTCGGGTGGACCACGACACCATCATTGATGCTACCAAGTGTGGCAACTTGGCGAGGTTCATCAACCACTGCTGCACGGTGTGCTGGGCGTCTGGACAGGGTGGGTAGGGTCTGAGCGGGTGGCCATCCAGCTCACTCTGCCCTCCCTTTCCACAGCCCAACTGCTACGCCAAGGTGATCACCATTGAGTCCCAGAAGAAGATTGTGATTTACTCCAAGCAGCCCATTGGCGTTGATGAGGAGATCACCTATGACTACAAGTTCCCACTAGAGGACAACAAGATCCCATGTCTGTGTGGCACTGAGAGCTGCCGTGGCTCCCTCAACTGAGGTGGGCGGGAGTGGCGCCCACACCCCTATTTATTCCCCTTGGTGCCCTGAGCTTCCAGCCCATCCCCACCCCCAGCCTTAGTGGGCTCATGAGGGCCCACATGCCCCATCTCCGAATATGGAGTTGGGCCCTGAGCCCTGCAAGGGAGCCTCAGTGCTTGAGGCACTGTCTGCCTCCTGTCACCCCTGCCACCCACCCCCTAAATTTTTTCTTTGCGGAGAAGAAGCTGTAAATGTTTTGTAGCTGCCAGCAGCTGTTTCCTGTGGAAACCTGGGGTGCCAGCCTGTACAGATCCTGTTCTTGGGGGCTGCACACCCCCCTTGCTTTGTGTTACTGGGACTTCCCTTTTGTGCCCTGCGTGCACCCCTCCCCGGTTTAGGGGTCTCTAGGGGCAGTGGCCATGTTCTCCCCCTGGGAAGGGGGGGCTCTGTGCCTCCCAGTCCTGGGGATTCTGTGCCTGGAACCCTGCCTCATCATCTGTTCCTGCCAGACCCTGTGGGTCACCCTCCTACCCTGGTGTCTGGAAGCTCCAGCTGGGCCAGGCCAGAATGGTGGGGGGAGCGGGCCCTTCCTGTTGGGCTGGATTGTACATATGTTAATAGCACAAACCCAATGCCACATTTTTATAATTGTGATTAAACTTTATTGTACAAAAATGCTTGGTCAGTGTCTTTGGGAAAGAATAGGTTGGGCTGAGGGTTGAGGACAGAGGGTAAGGCAAGTGAAGAGGGGCTGGAGTTCTGGGTGAGTAGAGAGGCTTTTGGACAAGAGTCCAGGTCCACAGGTGGCCACCACTACTCTGGGCCACCTGATAGGCTGAAGTAGCCCCAGCAAGTTCATCTAGACCTGGTCAAGGTCAGGTCTCCCTTCCCAGAAGCACAGCTGGCCTCCTGGGAAATCCAGCAAGAAGGACGGGCTTACATCATGCAGTAGGTCACCCTGCCTGCTTTATTTCCTACTCAAGCCTCTCAGTTCCCACCCCGCAGGTTTTAGTTTCCCCAAGTTTTTTGCTGGAACAAGATGCCAGTGGAGCGCACTGACCACCAGGGGGCGCCCTGTGGCAAGAGTGGGAGATCATGGGTGGAGGTTGGGCTGGTCTGTTCCTGGAATGGGCAGGAGGAGGGGCAAGCGGAAGAGGACAACCCTGTGTCGCTGGCCGGAAACGATAGAAAGAAGACCTGATTTCTCCAGTGGCTACTTTGGGCACCCTGGGACTCACTGCAGGTAAGCAGAGGTGATGCCAGGGGTCCTTTACCCCAGTCCCAGCCCTGCCCACTTTCTCTCCTTTCTCCCCAACTCCCTGCCTCCCACCCTGTTCCTTTTTGTCCCAGAACCTCCCCCTCCACCTCAGCGCACAGCCCTTTTTGCAAGCCCTCACTCTGTCTCAGAAACTAGTTGGCAGACTCAGAGGACAGGTAGTCTAGCTGCTGCAGCCACCAGGAACAGTTCTGGCCCCTGGGTCACCGCTACAGTTGGCTACGCTAGAGTTCCCTTCAAGGAATAACAGGTGGGCTGCCGGTGCTGAGGCAGGTAGCGGCAGGAAACTCAGGTGAACAGGACTCTCCCTAGCAGGACATGGCAGACTCTGCACAGGCCCGGAAGCTGGTGTACCTGGTCACAGGTGGCTGTGGCTTCCTGGGGGAGCATGTGGTTCGAATGCTGCTGCAGCAGGAACCCCGGCTCCGTGAGCTGCGGATCTTTGACCTGCATCTGGGTCCCTGGCTGGAGGAGCTGAAGACAGGTGATTGTGGTGGGGAGTTGGGGGGAGGATGTGGACTCCCTTCACTGTGGTGGAAAAGATGATTCTTGTTCATGTTCTCTAGCGCTCATGGATGGGGTGAATGAGTCACACTGGAACATGTGGTTCCCAAGGGTGTAGGCTGAACCAAGCAGCTGACTGGTGGCCCCAGCGCTGGCATTGCTTCTGAGTGCTCCTACCCCCTACCAGGGCCAGTACAAGTGACTGCCATCCAGGGGGATGTGACCCAGGTGCACGAGGTGGCAGCAGCTATGGCTGGAGCCCATGTGGTCATCCACACAGCCGGGCTGGTGGACGTGTTTGGCAGGGCCAGTCCCAAGACCATCCATGACGTCAATGTGCAGGGTGAGATGCTCCCCAACTGTTCTAATAATGCATTTTACATGCCAGGGCACACGGCCTGATCCTGACTGTGTGTGCGCCCCACCCCCCACCCCATTGGACCTTGACTTCTGTGACTCTTGTGTCAATCTGTCCTGTGTGCTAACCTGCTGTGGTTTTCCCTGGACTTGGGGGAGGAAGCCATGACCTTTCATCCAGATTGGGGATGGGGAGGGGAAAGATACAGAGAGGGAGGAAGCTTCAGTTTGAACACACACCCCACCTCCCCAGGCACGCAGAATGTGATTGAGGCTTGTGTGCAGACTGGAACACAGTTCCTGGTCTACACGAGCAGCATGGAGGTTGTGGGGCCCAACATCAAAGGCCACCCTTTCTACAGGTGAGCTGAGTTCCCCTCAATACTTGAAGAGCTCCATCTTCTCTCAGCATTAAGAATCTTCCCTCTCCCCCACTAGGGGCAATGAGGACACCCCATATGAAGCAGTACACAGACACCCCTATCCTTGCAGCAAGGCCCTAGCTGAGCAGCTGGTCCTGGAAGCCAATGGAAGGAAGGTGAGGCTGGAGAAGATGAGATGCAGAGCCATGGCCAGCTGGGCTTCTTTGCATCCTGCCCTGGGAACCTTCCTTCAATTTCCAACTTGAAGAGGCCAGGGCAGAGGGCAAGGCACTGAGTCCTGGGTCTTAGCAGTGCCTAACTTTTGTTGCCAGGTCCGTGGGGGGCTGCCCTTGGTGACATGTGCTCTGCGTCCCACCGGAATCTATGGTGAAGGCCACCAGATCATGAGGGACATCTACCACCAGGGCCTGCGCCTAGGAGGCCGGCTCTTCCGGGCAATCCCAGCCTCTGTGGAGCATGGGCGGGTCTACGTAGGTGAGGCCTGGGCTAGGCAGGGGGGAGGCTAAGAATAGGGCAGGACGGGCATGGTTCTGGGAGGTGTGCAGTGTCTACCCTGTATAGAAAAGAATAGCCTAGTCGTGGGCCAAGGTAGACTATATGTGGGCATTGCCTACACAGGCTACAGACGAAACAGTATCCATGCACATTGGGAAGGCAGACATAAAAGACATGTTATAGAGGAGAGAACTGCACTTCCAGGAACAACACCCCCAGGAGAGGAGAGGGGCAGCATCTCCATAGGCCCCAAAGGAGGTGGCTTGTATATGGGCTGGCCTGGGAGATAGTGGAACCTACATGGTCACAATGACACTCAGGAGCATGTCCACCCTGCTTCCCTCACTGGCAGGCAACGTGGCCTGGATGCACGTGCTGGTGGCCCGGGAGCTGGAGCAGCGAGCAGCACTAATGGGCGGCCAGGTGTACTTCTGCTATGACACATCACCCTATAAGAGCTATGAGGATTTCAACATGGAGTTCCTGGGCCCCTGTGGACTGCGGTTGGTGGGCACCCGCCCGCTGTTGCCCTACTGGCTCCTGATGCTTCTGGCTGCCCTCAACGCCCTGCTGCAGTGGCTGCTGCGACCACTGCTGGTCTATGCACCTTTGCTCAACCCCTACACACTGGCTGTGGCCAACACCACCTTCACTGTCAGCACCAATAAGGCTCAGCGTCATTTTGGCTATGAACCCCTATTCTCATGGGAGGAAAGCCGGACCCGCACCATCCACTGGATGCAGGCCATGGACAGTTCAGCCCAGTGACAGCCCATGCAGCTGGGGCCTGGAGCCCGGTGCAGCACATCCATCCAGGTTCAGAGCCCACAAACGCTGGCTAAGGAGGGAAGGCTGTGTTCTAGAGCTAGAGTGCCCAATGACAGACAGCTGCCCTAGAATTCTTCACATGCTAAATCCATGAGCCTTAAATCTATGTCATGGTACCTCTAAGTTTTAGGGCAGGGGCATCTTCACCCTCAAGCCAGGCCTGATGGCTGGTTGGCAAGGATCTGATCTCGCTGACGTTCTCAACTGCCATCCCATTACTAGCTTTTCAAGCAGGAAGTGGATACAAGTTACACAGGCCTCACGCTGGCCTTCTGATGTCCAAGTGTGATCCTCAGGCCTGGATTCTGAGTGAGGAGGCTCTCTGACTCTTCCTACTACCTTGGGGGTCATACTTCCATTATTTTTAAATATTTACCACCTTTAGCCCTGGCTAATGTGGCTCAGTGGATTGAGTGCCAGCCTGTGAACCGAAGGGTCACAGGTTCAATTCCTGGTCAGGGCACTTGCCTGGGTTGTGGGCCAGGTCCCCAGTTGGGGGTATGTGGGAAGCAACGGATTGATGTGTCTCTCACACACTGATGTTTCTCTCCCTCTCTTTCTCCCTCCCTTCCCCTTTCTTTAAAAATAAATAAAATCTTTTTCAAAAATAAAGCAAAATAAAATATTTACCACCTTTAGATGTTTATCTTCTAAGTCTCCTCAGTGAAAACTGAGGAAATCTGTGTATTTTCACTTCTCCCCACCCCTGTACCCAAATTTAGTTCCTGCAATATCGTGAGGTATCTGCTTGAGGAGGCTCTTGAGGCTCTAGTATTTCTGTACCTGCCCAATCCCTGGATTAATTCCTTATCTACCCCTGTGTCCAGCCACCTGCCCAGCTCCCTGGCCCACTCCCCACAATGTGTCTTCCCTCCCTCCCCACGGCGCCTGTCCCATGTGGGGACAGAAGGAAGTGAGCACGCAGCACGCCCGCTGTTGGATTGGTTGCTATTTCTCCCGTCCCATGGGGCCCAACCCGGCCCAGGGTGGGGGTGGGGGGTTCTGGAGACAGGACATGCAGGGTTGGGGACAGAGGACAGAATTTTCCTGTGTTTTATCCATTTGCAACTTGGTCACCAATAGAGAGAAATGGGTCTCTGAGGGCTAACAGGAGAGGATGGCCTGGCTCTGGGCCCCCAGCCAGGCCCCAAGAGTCCTGTCCCCTCTGGATAGGAGAGGAAAACAGCGCTAGAAACCAATGGAGAAACAGAAGGGGTAGGGGCTCATGTCAGCAAACACAGCTATATCACGTGACACGCCAGCGACACGGAAACACGCCAACGCACATGGCTGCACAGCGGGCAGGGGGCAGGGCAGGTAGAAGGGAGCCGGGGCCACCACCTTGTCCTTTGCAGGACGGGCTGCGGGGACGGGGACAGGGTGAGTGCATAGAACACATCAGGTACACACGCTCAAGGCGTGGCAAGAGTGTGCATCAACCCACAAGCACATGGGATGGACACGCACAGTGTGCTTCATGAGAGGCAGAGCTAGGGTTAAAGGGGAAGGGGAAGCAGCGAGCCCTGGCCAGGCCTGGGACCACTCACAGGGCACACATGGTTGTAAGTGAGGAAGGGTGGGCAGCACACACTCCTCCAAGACCATGCAAAAGACACTAGACCCCAGACAACACTGCAGGACACATACAGGCACAGCAGCCAATAAGCAAACACATCATATGATGTGTGAGACTTATGCAAGTTGGGGGTAGCAGACCCTCAGGGATCCTCTGGTCTCACCGAGGCCCAGAGATGGGCAGCTATGCGCCTATATTCACTCAAGGAGGTAGCAGCATCCCTTTGGCCCCGGCTCCACCCCTCTCCTGTGGCCCCCAAGGCTGTGAGAATCCCGGAAACACCTGGACTGAAATGGTGTCCTGGTTGAGCAGCAGGAAGGAAAAAGGGGAGGGTGAGGGAGTGTTGGGGCCTGCTCTGATATCCCCAAAGGAGTCTGAGAAGGCAGCAGGAAGGATGCAGTCAGACAGGGCAAACTTTCTGTCCTTGAGAAAGGCATTCTGGGAATAAACAAGCAGACGCCCCTCTTCAGAACAGCCCACCTTGGGGTCTTCATATACTGGTCCCACAGAGGGCCCAAACAGCCAGGTAGGAAAGAGGTTGACTATCTGTGCTGGGGTGGGGGTGGGGAGGGTATCATGTTCCAGGTCACATTTGCATTCTCCCTCTCCCCCGCCCCGCCTGTCTGTCTGTCTGTCTGTCTGTCTGTCTGTCTCTCTCTCTCTCTCTCTCACACACACACACACACACACATTTCACATGCAGTGGGACCCTGGGAAATGATCTGCACACAACCCTGAGTCCTTCACCCTATGCACATGTAGGCCCACCCCCAGAGCAGGACACATTCCTTCCTGTACTTGTGTTTTCAATCCTGTGTATGTGGGTTCATTTTTCTCAGCCACAGAGTACAGGGAGCTTCTAACATTGTCCTTTGCTTGTGTATCTCACATCTGCCACCAAATGCACAAAACCACCTATGCAGACATTGCCTACACAAGGGAGGAGCTCGCCCCTTCCTCACCATCAGGAACCCAGGACTATGTCCCACCTCAGTCTTACCCTGGTAGGGGAGCAGCTATTGTGGCCATTTCAGCGAATGTGTCCACTGGGTGAATCCTGGGACTTAGCTCACCTGGGTGTCTGCTGTCACGCTGGCCATTCCAGCACGCCTGCAATAAACAGTTGCCCAAACCCACAATTCCTATAGCAGAGCCCCGATCATCCAATGGGGCAACAGGGACAAATATTGGCCTCTCCCAGTTCTGAGGTATGTGTGTGGAAGGCAGGAGTGCTCTCATTTTCTGTCTGACTGAAGTAGCCCTCAACATTGGCCTTCTCAGTAACATTCTTGCGCTAGACCTTCCAGGAGACATTCATGTGCAAACGGGAGCAGGCTTGTATGAGTACCATGCCCACATTTGCATGCACGTGTGCTCGTGTGTATGTGTGTGCCTAGGTGTGGTCACCTACATGAGGCTTCCTGAGCCTTGGCATGTGTGAGCCAGCTCTCATGGGAGCAGGCCTCTCCTCTGGCAGAGACACAGAGGAAGATAAGCATCTGGGCATGTGTGCTCAGGGGCTCTGGGACCTGACAGGCAGGAAGCGCCAGTTGCACAATGTTGATGTAGCAGTGCGTGGCCATACCAGACATCAGGACAGCAGCTCTGGGGAGAGAGGAAGGGGCAAATCAATCTGCATAAGCAAACCTGGATGGGGCATGAGTCCTTAAAGAGAAATATGTGTGCACATAATACACAGGAGGACTGAAATACTATGTAGAAAGCCTCTGTCCATGTACACACGCATTCTCACACAGACATATTCTAGATAGCATAGAAATATGGATTACTGTGCACACCCAAAATAGGTGTCCAGTGCACAATACAGAAGGAAGGCTCTCTGAGGAAACCTACCAGCACTTCAGGCAAATCCTCACTCACACACACACACACACACCTGTCTTTCACATCACCTGCTGGGAGGAATGTACATGTGTATAAAAGCCAAACTAGGTTATTTAGATATGTATGCTTCCACTCCACTCACGCTGGTTGAACTCCAAGGCTCACAATGTGCACACACACACTCCCCCAGACACATGCCTGGGGTGACTAAGCCAGGAAGATTTGCTCTACATCACGCTGGGTGTCTGCTGTGGCCTATGTATCCAGGCCTCCCTGGATCATCTGGGAATGAGCATCTGTATGCTCACAACCTGCCTCATTTGTAGTAGACACGGAGAAGGGGGTGTCAGTGGAAAAAGTGCTATTACATTAGACTCACACACAAAATTCCATGTACACAAATTATGTGTCCCCAGATCTGTGGACACACCCAGACACACAGACCAATTCACAGAAGACAGAGTGGGGTTTGGTGGGCTGTTGTGCTAACCCAGCCACAGTCTACACAACAACTGAATGAAGAGGGGAAGCTCAGACAACACACATACCTGAGGTGGGGCAGGAAAGGGGATGTGGTGCATCTACACACATCTACGAACGTACACATACACGCTGGGGTGTCCACTCATCTCGAGCATGTGCCGGCGGCATGCATGTTGGTGT
>PVIW01014353.1:0-23820 GCA_004026585.1 Noctilio leporinus | reverse complement strand
AGACTGAGGAGATGCGGGGTCCGTTCTTCGAGTGGCCATGGGTGTCAGTGGCCACCCAGGGCAGCAGCAGTAGCAGCCGTAACAGGAGCCCGGGCCCAGGCAGCAGACGCAGGACACGGCCAGGTACTCGGGCAGGCAGGACACCGAGGGCGGTGCATCCGGGCGGAGGCGGTGCCATCCCAAGATCCCGGAGCGACAATAGCCAGCAGCTTAGACTGAGAGACTGAGCCCGCATCCTCGTCCAGACTGACACCAGCCCAAGAGGCGGAGTCAAATGCATGACCCCACCCCGCCCCTTCCCCCGCCCACCGCAGCCTTGCTTGCCTCTGGGCTACCCAAGTGGGGGCGCAGTGCTCACCGCCAGAACCTTCGTCACCCCTCCCGGGCAGTTCCACAGCAGAACCCCAGCGGACCCGGACTAGGCAGACTTGTGATCTGCGGTAGTCCTGGTCCCCTCCCAGGGCCTCAGATCCACTCCCACCAGCCCCGCAAGGGTTGACCTAGAAGTCGGGGAGGACCTCTCTGAGGGTTACAGAAACATCTACCGCCAGGCAACCTCGCTGATGTCCACACCTCAGTGGTTTGGACCTCGAAGGCTGTGGCTCTCAGAGGTTAGGCTGGCCTGAGTGGACACCGCTCCCTCCGAGCTTATAAACCCGAGCAAGATGCTTCCTCCTCAGGAGGGGTGAGTGGCAGAGCCTCGATGAACTGTGGGGAGCACTCAGCGCCTCATCTTTGCTCTGCTGTGAGAAGGTGGAATTTTCATCTTGGCCTGGTTCCCTCTCCTGCCTTTCTTCTTCTCCCCCTTCCCCAGCCTGCAGCCTTCTGGGCTGCCTCCCCCCAGCCAGCTGGTGTGTGCTCAGAAAATCCAAACTCATTTCCATGTGAGTGAAGGGATTATAGTTAATTTAAGGAGGTTCCTTTTATTATGTTGAAGTAGTAGCTGCCTTCTATTACTAGTTTGTTGTTTTTTACCTAGAATTTCAAATTTTGTCAATGCCTTTCCTATATTGAGATGCTCCTGTGTTTTCATTTTGCTGATATGGTATATTGATCAATTTTCATGTGAAGTAACATCCTTACATTCCAGGAAAAGTCCCACTTGTATAATAGCTTTTTAATAAATTGCTGAAATCTGTTTGCTAGTGTTTTGCGGGGGACCCCAACCAGCAGTAAAATCCACCCCACCCCATCCCACCCTCCACCCTCCACCTCCACTGGATGAATGAAATAACACCCTCCCAAACAGCTCTTTTGGAAGGGGAGAAGATTGGCCCGCGGCTCAAGGCCAAAGGCCCAGTTCTTTGTTTCCAAAGGTCTTTTATTGAAAGGGGTAAACTTGGAGGCATGTAGCTTGTCAATCAATGCTAATTACAGGGACACGGAACAAGTGAGGGGACTGGGAGATCTCCCTCAAGTCAAGTCAGGATCAGGATGTGCATTCAAATTCAAAAACTTCTGTTGTTAATACAACAAAGATTTAGGTGAGGTGAGAGAAAAGGCCAGGCTTCATAGTAACTATTTTCCCGTGACCTAGTTCCCCTCCCCCAGGGCCACTGGATTGATTGATTGATTTTTTTATTTATAAAGACTTAATCATTATTCCCAGAGAGAGAGGCAGAGAAGGACAGAAACACCAATGCATGGTTGCCTTCCACCTGCCTCCCCAGCCACGGACCTGGCTGGAGACCTGACCTGCAACCTCATCATGTGCCCTGGCTGGGGAATTGAACCAGCGACCCTTGGGTTCACAGGCCAGCACCCTATCCACTGTGCTACCTTCCAGGGTGGCCACTGGTTTTAACATGGAAACATGTATGTAACCAGCATTCCCAGTCTTTCGGTCATCGGGACTTACAGATTTAGCCTGGCCTATGCAGGACTCCCAAATTTCTATTTCTCCTAGGTGGGCCCCAATAGTGTTTTGTTGAGGAGTTTTGCATCAATGTACATAAGGGTCTGTAGATTTCTTTTGTTTCTGTCTGACTTTGGTATCAGGGTAATCCTGCCCTTGTAAAATGAGTTAGAAAGTGTTCTTTGTTCTTCAATTTTTGGTAAAAGTTTAAAAATAATTGTTATTAGTTCTTCTGGAAACATTTAATAGAATTCACCAGTGATCCCCTTAGTTCCACAGTTCTTAACTGTTAGATTTTTGATTACTGATGAAATCTCCTTACTAGTGTTAGTTTTAGTCAGATCTATTTCTCTGTGATTTAGCCTTGGTAGGTTTTGTTTCTAGGAATTTGTCCCTTTCATCTGGGTTATCCAATTTGTTGCAGACAACTGTTTCTAGTACTCTCTTAGAATATTTTATTTCTCTAAGACTGGTAGTAATGTCCCTACTTCCGTTTTCAATTTTAGTAATCTCTCTCTCTCTCTCTCTCTCTCTTGTCCATCTAGCTAAAGGGTTGTCCATTTTGTTGATCCTTTCAAAGTACCAGTTTTGGGGTTTATTGATTGTTGTATATCATTTTTCTCTTCTCTATTTTATTTATCTCTACTGTAAACTTTGTTTCCTCTTTTCCTTTTCCTAGTTCCTTCTAGTTGACATACAATATTATATTAGTTTTAGGTACACAACCTAATAATTTCACATTATATACCTTATAAAGTATCATCATGGAGCCCTGGCTGGTGGCACAGTGGATAAGGTGCTGGCCTGAAAACCTAAAGGTCGCTGGTTTGATTCCCCAGCCAGGGCACATAACCAGGTTGCAAGCCAGGTCTCCAGCCAGCTCTGTAGCCTGAGGCAGGTGAAACGCAACCATACATTGATGTCTCTCTCCCTCTCGGCCTCTCTCCCTACACCTTTCTCTAAAAATAATAAATAAAATCTTTTAAAAATTATCATCGTAAACTTAGTAACCACCTATTACTATACAAAATTATTGCAATATTATTATTTACTTATGCTGTACATTACATCCTTGTGACTCATTTATTTTATAATGGTAAGTTTGTACCCCTTAATCTCCTTAACCTTTTCCACCTATCCCCCAGCTACATCCTCTATGGCAACCATTAGTTTGTTCTCTGTATCTGAGTCTGTTTCTGTTTTGTTTGTTCATTTGGGTTTTTTAAGATTCTACATATAAGTGAGATCATACAGTATTTATTTTTCTCTTCTAAGAGCATCCATTTGTCACAAATGACAAAATTTCATACTGCTTTATGACTCAATAACAGTCCATTGTATATGCATTCGTCAAATCTTCTTTATCCATTCACTTATCAATAGAAACTTCTGTTGCTTCTTTATCTTGGCTATTGTAAATAGTGTTTCAGTGAACAGAGAGGTGCATATGCTCTTTGGAATTAGTGTTTCATTTTTTTTTTCAGATAAATATCCAGAAGTAGAATTGCTGGGTCATAAGACAGTTCTATTTTTAATTTTTAAAGGAACATCCATACTGCTTTCCATACTGTCTACATCAATCTACATTCCCACCAACAAGGCATGAAGGTTGCCTTTTCTCCATACCCTCACCAACACTTGTTCTTTGTTGGTGTGAGGTGATATATCATTGTAGTTTTATTTGCATTTCCTTGATGCTTTGTGATGTTGAGCATCTTTTCATGTGTCTGTTGGCCATTTGTATGTCGTATGTGAGGGCATGTCTAATCAGGTCCTCTGCCTCTTTTCAAAGTAGATTGTTTTTTTTATGTTGCATTATAAGAGTTCTTTATATTTTTCTGATATTAACCATTTATCAAAAAATATCATTGCAAATATCTTCTTGCACTCAGGAGGTTGCCTTTTCATTTTGTTGATGGTTTCCTTCATTGCACAAAAGTTTTTTAGTTTGACATAGCCCCAATGTATTTTTGCTTTTGTTGCCCTTGCCCAAGATTTTAACATATAAGCATTTACGTATAGCCATAAATTTCCTCCTGGCATTACTTTTGCTGTATTCTATAAGTTTTAGCATGTTGTGCTTTCGTTTTCATTTGTCTCTAATTTTCTAATTTCCCTTGTGCTATTTTTCTTTGATTTACTGTTTATTTCAAAGTGTGTTGTTTAGTTTCCACCATTTTGTACATTTTCCAGTTTTGTTATTGATTTCTAACTTCATCCCATTGTGGTCAGGAAAGATACTTTATGTGATTTAGTTGTCTTTTTTTTTGTTTGTTTTTTAAGATTTTATTATCTCCAGAGAGATGGAAAGGGAAAGAGGCAGAGAGGGAGAGAAACATCATGTATGGTTGCCTTTCACCTGCCTCCAGCTACGGACCTGGCTGGAGAACTGGCTTGCAACCTAGTTATGTGCCCTGGCTGGAGAATCAAACCAGCGACCTTTGGGTTCACAGGTCAGCGCCATTCCATTGAGCCACCAGCCAGGGCTGATTTAGTTTTAATAATCTACTGAGACATAATTTGTCACCTAACATATGGTCTATCCTTGGGAAATGTCTCCTGTGAACTTGAGAAAAATATGTATGCTATTGTTGGGTGAAGTGTTCTATACATTTCTATTAGATCTATTAGTTGGTTTACTTTGTTGTTTTTTGTGTTTATTAACCAAATTTGTTGGTCTATTGGGTTAAGTCCTCTATTTTCTTACTCATCTTCTGCATGTTCTATCCATCATTGAGAGTCAGGCACTGAAGTCTCCAATTACTATTTTAATTTTTTAAAAGCTTTTATTTATTATTTTTAGAGAGAGGGGAAAGGAGACAGGCAGAGAGGGAGAGAGACATCAATGTATGGTTGCCTTTCACTTGGCTTCCAGCTATGGACCTGGCTGGAGACCAGGCTTGTAACCTGGTTATGTGTCCTGGCTAGGAATCAACCCTTTGGGTTCTCAGGCCAACACCTTATCCACTAAGCCACCAGCCAGGGCCTCCAATTATTATTTTAGAGCTGTCTACCTCTACCTTTGATTTTGTCATTTTTTGCTTCATATATTTTGATGGTCTATAATTAGGTACATCAATATTTACAATAATAATTATATCTTCTTGGGGTTTTTTTGACCCTTTTATTTATAATGTTCTTTGTCTCTTGTAACACTTTTTGATTTAAACTTTATTTTGACTAATATTAGTCCTTCTCTTTTGGTTGGTCTTTGTGTGGAATATTTTCCACCCTTTCACTTTTATTTTTTAAAGATTTTATTTCATTGTTTTTAGAAAGAGGGGAAGGGAGAGAGGCCGAGAGGGAGAGAGACATCAATGTATGGTTGCGTTTCACCTGCCTCCAGCCACAGACCTGACTGGCGACCTGGTTTGCAACCTGGTTATGTGCCCTGGCTGGGGAATCGAACCTGCGACCTTTGGGTTCACAGGCTGGCACCTTAACCACTGTGCTACCAGCCAGGGCTCACCCTTTCACTTTTAATCATTCGTGTAGATAATATATGATTGGATTTTGTTTTTTTAGTATTATTTATACTGCTACAGTTGTCCGAATATTTCCCCCTTCACTCTCCTTTGTCCAGTCTGCCCCTCATTTCCATAGTCAATCCCCACATGGTTGTTCATTTCCATGGGTTTTTCACACATGTTTTTTGACTAATCCCTTTATGTTCTTTTCAACAGTCCCTACCGTCCTCCTCCCCTCATACCACTGTCAGTTTATCCCATGATTGCATGCCTCTGGTTCTATTCTGTGTATGAGTTTATTCTGTTCATTAGATTTCTCTCATAAGTGAGATCATGTGGTATTTGTATTTTACTGACTGGCTTATTTCACATGCGGTGGCAGAAGGACTTCTGTGGTAGAAGTCCTGTGGGACTCATAATACAGTCTGCTTGATCTTCTGGGCTGGTTGCTCTAGGGATGCCCATTATTCATTTTATGTGGGTGCTCTTGTTGTATTTTGTTTTGGTTGCTGTTGGCTTGTTTGTTGTTGGGATTTCCTCTCCAACTGGCTGAGAGTCTCTACCCTGACCACATCTTGTACTCTGCTGTACAGGTGCTTATAGGACAAAACAACATAAAACAAAACAACACACCAGCAACTCCCAACAACAGCAGCAATATCAATAACAAATGTGCAAAGATTAATAAAGGTGGAAAAAGAATAATAAGAAACAAAGAATACAAGATGACTGTTATATCCAGACGAAAGCGAGACACCAAACGCTGGAGACTTTCGGGGATTCAAAGATGTTATTTATTGGCCAAACAACAGACCTGCGCAGGGGCGACCTCGATCTCATGAGGCGCGCGCTGTCGCTTACAGCTAGGGCTTTTTATAGCAGAGCAAGCGAGCCCGGGCACAGAAGATAAGATGGTAGTTAGTGATTGACTATCAGGGTGGGGGTCTGAGGTGGTCTCGAGGCCTTAATTGGCCTGTCTCCGGGCTGTCAGGTTGCCCTAATATCTTGGGTCAACAGTCTTTTCCACTGGCGGTTTCGTGCTCTGGGCCTATGGACTCCAGGGGTCCTGGAATCCCTTTTTCCCTGCAGAGGTCCCCTGCAGAGCAACTGCGTTTCTCTTTAACTAGGTCTCTAAACAAGCTTCCTCCTTTCCTAGTTTCAATAATGCTAGGCTTTTGCTGGGGTTCCACAATGACTAATGGAAATAAAAATTATTTTGAGAGGATAGAGGGAGGAGGAATCATAAGCATAAGGAAAAGAAACAATGTGAAGAAAGGGAAAAAATAAATTTTTAAATGAACTTAAGGGAGGGAAGAAGGCAAAATGCATAAGAAAAGGAAAAAGTAAAATATGAAATTTTAAACTTAAAAAATGTAAAAATAGGAAGAACATTGAAGAAGAAGAAAAAATGTTAAAAAGCAATATGAGGGGGAAAATAACTCAAATAATAAAAACAAGATGAAGTTCATCTCAGCAGAATTTAGTGTTTGCCTCCTGGCTTGTCATTTTGGATATGACCGGTGTTCTGAAGCTGGTGTAAACCAATGTCATCTTCTGTCCCCATCTAGCTCTAGGCAGCCTGTCAGAGATAAAAGCAATCCACAGTCTTTGGCTGTCTCCTTCAGGTTTGGCTGTAGCCAGGGTCGTTCTCGATGCTTTGCACTACTGGCTTTTCATTTGCACTACTGGCTTTTCATCAGCACCAGGCCCCGGGGCGGGGGGGGGGGGGGGGGGGGGGGGGGGGGGGGGGGGGGGGGGGGGGGGGGGGGGGGGGGGGGGGGGGGGTTTGGGGGGAGGGAGTCAATTAACAACCTAAAGCACTGTAGGTACTGCCTCCAATTGCCTTTGCTTGTGGTCCTGCCATTTGTCTTAGTTTAATTGCTGACCTGACTTTCTGAGAAGGCTTCTGGTGGAATCAGGAGGATAGCACATCTGGATTTCCTGTGGGAGGTGTTATTCAGTTTATAGGGAAGATGGTGGATATGTTCTAATTTCTGAATCTCACACTGATTATTTCCCTGAACATGCAGGGCAAAACAAACCCCTAGTAGGGTAGCAGGTATGGGGACTTCAGAGCCCATAGTTTGGGTCTGATGGCTTTCCTAGGCTCACCGGTGAGTGGGAAGCACCAGTCTGGTTCCCAGGAAGGTATATGGAATGGCCATGTCCTAAAGCCAGTTTCTAACACCCCTTAGTCTGCCTATGTTTATGTCTCCTTGTCAGGGGATAAGATGCAGGCTGTGGGAAAGTAAAAAAGATGCTGTGTGGAACAAACAAGATTTCAAATGATGGGGCAAGTAGGATTTCAGAGAATGAGTCTACAAGGCTTTCAGAGGCTGGGACAAGCTGTTGTCCCACAGGGTGAGGAAATGGTTTTTTTCCTTGGGAGGGATTTACTTTTCTTAGGAGAAAAACATGGCTGCTGTGGTCTAGTGTTATGTCTGAGCACTGGGAACCTAGCAGCTGCTCCCCCACACCTCTCCCCCAAGCTTCCCACTCCAGACTCTTCCTTGCGCAACTGCAGACCATGATGCCCTCCCTTTGCCGGAGCCAGAGTTAGTGTCCAGGGAGGCAAAATCTGTGTGTTGGTCCCATAGAACAAAAGATAGAAAAAAAATGGGTTTGTCTACAGTGGACCCTGTCTTTCTCCAGTGGGCAAAAAATACCCCGTGGCCTTTCACTGCTGGATGCTACGTGGGCAGGTGATCCCAACACTGGCACTCTGTGTTTGGCAGCCTGGTCTGAGGTCCAGAACTCACTCCTGTCTGGGAGAAGCTCCTTCAGCTATGCAGTCACCTTAGCCATTGCCCATAAAATTGGTGCCAGCTGCCCCCCATGAAAGTGGTGCTGGTCCCTTTCACATCCCTGCCTTTTGTACCAGTCATAAGGTAGTTTCCACCTATCCTTGGTTAAGTATCTGCTCCTTGGATAGTCCTCAGTTGTTTATTTTAGGTGGATGTTCCCCTCTATATTTTTATTTTCAGTTTGGTTCTGGGAGGTGGTGTGAGATAAACTCTTCTAATCCACTACCATCTTTGCCCCCTCCCTGACTTTTGTGTTTTTAGTCATTCTGTTGAACCAATCTATCTTTTTATTGGAACAGACATTTAAAGTAATTACTGAAAATTACTTTGTCATTTTGGTATTTGTTTTTTATATGCCTTATAATTTCTTTGTCCCACAGTTACCTGCTGTCCCACAGTTTACTGCTTTCTTTTGTGTGTGTGTTTTTTTTTTTTTTTTTGGTAATAAAATGTTTAAATTCTTTATCATTTCCTTTAAAAATACTCTGTTGCTATTTTCTTTGTGGTTACTGTGGGATTATATTTTACATTCTGAAGTTATAATACTGTAATTTTAATTTTATAGCAGCTTAACTTCGATTACATACAAAAATTCTTCTCCAGGGGACAGGTAATAAAGGGTAAAGAGGCCTAAATTCATGGTGATGGAAGATGATTTGACTCTGGGAGGTGGGCACGCAATGCAATACACAGATCACGTATCACAGAAAAATGTACACTTGAAACCAAACCTGTATTACCCTAAAAACCAACATCATGCCAACAAATTTTTAAAAACTTCTCATTTACAGCTGCTTTCCAACCTGTTCGTTACTAATGTCACAGAATTACATTTTTATACCTGTGTGCCCCCAAATAATATATAATTCTTTTAAATGCATTGATCTCTTAAATTAAGTAGAAAGAATGATGTAGAGTTATAACCAGTTACAATACTATTTTTTAACCTAATAATTAGTCCCAAATTATGTGGAAGTTACAGAGGATTGGGGGAAGGTAGAAAGGTATAGCAAGGATAAATGGTGATGGAAAGAGACTAACTGAATTGGGTGGTGAACACACAATACAATATACAGATGATATATTCTAAATTGTACATTTGAGGCCCTGGCTGGTGGCACAATGGATGAGGCACCAGTCTGCGAACCCAAAGGTTGCTGGTTTGATTCCCCAGCCAGGGCACACAACCAGGTTGCAAGTCAGGTCTCCAGCCAGGTCCATAGCTGGAGGCAGGTAAAAGGCAACCATATGTTGATGTCTCTCTCCCTCTCTCTCTGAAAATAATAAAATCTTTAAAAATAAATAAATAGTACACTTGAAACCCATATAATTTTATTAACCAATGTCACATCAATAAATTTTTAAAGTGGAGTTACAAATCATTGTTACTACAATACTAGCTTTTATGATTGCCTATATATTAACCTTTACTGAGATCTTTATTTCTTCACATAGCTTCATGTTACTATCTAGTCTTCCTTCATTCTGACCTTCTTCATTTCATGAAGGGCAGGTCTAGTGGTAACAAACTCCCTCAGATTTTGGGAAAATCTTTGTATACCTTCATTTCTTCCTCACTTTTGAAGGACAGGTTTACTGGATATAAGATTTTTTTTTTAAAGATTTTATTTATTATTTTTAGAGAGAGGGGAAGGGAGAGAGGCAGAGAGGGAGAGAGACATCAATGTATAGTTGCCTTTCACTTTAACCTGTCTCCAGAGCTGCCTGGAGACCTAGCTTGCAACCTGGTTATGTTGTCCTGGCTGGGAACCGAACCAGCGACCTTTGGGTTCACAGGCTGGCGCCTTATCCATGTGCCACCAGCCAGGGCTCAGATGTAGGATTCTTGAGTGAATTTTTTTTCTTTTAGCACTTTGAATATACTGGTCCACTTCTTTCTGGCCTCCAAAGGTTCTAATTAGAAATCTGCATATACTTGTATTGATGATGTCTTGAAGGTGATGAGTTGCTTCTCTCTTGCTGTTTTGAAGATGCCTTGAAATGTTTTGGTTTTGAAAGTTTGATTATGGTACATCTTGTTGTGGGTCTCTTTGAGATAATCTAAATTGGAGTTTGTTGAGTTTCTTGTATATTTATATTCATTTATTTCCAAATTTGGGAAGTTTTAAGATATTATCCCCCCCCCCAACCAAAGATTTTATTTATCATTTCCAGAAAGAGAGGAAGGGAGAGAGGCAGAGGGGGAGAGAAACAGAGAAACATCAATGTATGGTTGCCTTTCACCTGCCTCCAGCCATGGATCTGGCTGGAGACCTGGCTTGCAACCTGACCTGACTGGGGAATTGAACCAGTGACCTTTGGGTTCGCAGGCCGGCACCTTATCCACTGTGCTAAGATATTATTTCTTCACATATTTTCTTTGCCCCTATCATTTTTGTCCTCTGGGCCTCACACAATGTGTATGATTTTACTCTTGGTGATGTCCCTCAGTTCCATTAGGCTCTGTGTGCTTTTCTTTAATCTTTTCATTTTGTTCTTCAGACTTGATAATTTTTTAAAAAATATTTTTATTTATTTATTTATTTATTTTTAGTGCAAGGGGAAGGGAGGGAGAAAGAGAGGAAGAGAAACATCAATGTGTGATTACTTCTTACAGGCCCTCAGCTGGGGACCTGGCCCACAACCCAGGCATGTGTCCTGACTGGGAATCGAACCAGTGACCCTCTGGTCAGCAGGCCAGTGCTTAATCCACTGAGTCACACTAGCCAGGGCAGGCTTGATACTTTTCATTGTTCTAGCTTCAAGTTTGTTGTTTTTTCTTTTGCACTGTCAAATATATCTTTGAATCCCTCTGTTGATATTTTACCTTCAATTATTGTACATTTGAGCTCCAGATTTTCTCTACATATCCCTCTAGTTCTCAGAACTGTCTTTAAGACAGTTTTTTAAAGTTTTTGTCTAGTAAGTCACCCATCAGATCTTTTTCATGGAAAGTTTCATTGATTTATTCTGCTATTCTTTGAATGGGCCATACTTTCCCATTTTTCTATGTCTCATGATTTTTTAAATTAAAAACTGGACATTTGAATCTAATAATACGGTCTTTCTTCAAATAGATTCTTTATCTTCCTGTTTTATCCTGCTGTTTGTTGTTATCATTATTTTTTATTCATTTGGCTATTACTTTGCCAAGGCTTAAACTGAGATGGAGGTTTAAGATTTTCTCAGGTATTTTCTGAGCCTGTGCCTTTCCCGGGGCATGTGTGATCACATTCTAAGTTTCCCTATATATGCAGTTGCATTTAAATGCCATAGTCTTTAAAGTCTGTCTCTTGTAAAGAGAGAAGAAAATGGAGGGAAGAAGAGTGCTGCCTATTTTAAATCCCCTGAGAGGCACTTCTGCCAGAAGTTGAAGGACTTGCAACAATGGGGGTGTTATAAAATCTCTTTTCTTTAAAGCCCTCACTGGTGTGGCTGAGTGGATTGGGTGTCATCCCTCAAACCAAGAGGTTGCCAGTTCAATTCCTGGTCAGGGCACATGCCTGGGTTGTGGCCAGGTCCCCAGTTGGAGAACATGAGAGAGGCAACCAGTCAATGTTTCTTTCACACATCAATGTTTCTTTCTCTCCCTCTTTCTCCCTTTCCTTCTCTCTAAAAATAAATAAAAATAAAATCTTTAGGAAAAAACAATGGGGTAGTACAACAGCATTGGCTATCCTCTTCATCCACACCTGTGTGATCAGAAGAAACAAACAGTGATTAGAACAAAGATCCCCAATATTTGGACAACAGGGTCCTTTTTGCTTGAACTCCAGCAAGTTGTGTGCAAGCTGCTCCTAAAATACACACACAGCTGCCTGCCAAGGGACCATGCCAAGGGTGTGGTATAGTAGCTGCTCCTGCTCCTGCTCCTGTGCTAAACTCACTGATATTAATTGAAATTTACTGCCACCACCACCCTTGAACTTATGAGCCTTCAATAGATTTCAGAGTTCAAAATAGTTACAGCAAATTCTGTGAGTCCAATTGTCTAGGTAAGGGCAGATTCCTGGCGCCTCCTACTTTGCAATCTCCTCAGAATCCTCCACACCTCCTTTCAAAAGTTCAAGAAAAGTAATTTCACACCAAAAAATGAACATCAGAAAGGAAACAAAGTCAAGCCTCATACCAGATTATTACCATAGAAAGGGGATAAGGAACAGAATTATAGTCCTATAGACAATGAAAACATAAGAATAAGAAATTGAAGAAGAAAAAGATAAAAATAATCATCTATTTCAAAATAAGCTAAGAGATTTTAAGAAAATTGTATAAGACTTGAAGGCACAACATCAATTAGAACTAGGAAACTAGACGTGTGGTGGCATAACTCAGTAAAGAAAATTACAAATAAAGGGAAAAAATCAGTACAAAATGAAGTCTAAACCAAAAGGAACACAAAAAAGAATATAATAGACAATGTTGTAAAAAGAAATATAAGGTGAAAAATAACATCTAAAAATAAAAAAGTAATGAAAAAAATAGAAACAATTTGAGAAAAAGTGACAAATAGTATAGAGAAAATGAAGACCCAACATAAGGATAATAAGAAGCAAACCAGCCCTGACTGGTGTGGCTCATTGGATTGAGTGCCAGCCTGCAAACCAAAAGGTCATTGGTTTGATTCCCGGGTAGGGCACATGCCTCGGTGTGGGCTAGGTCTCAGTTGGGGTGAGTGTGAGAGGCAATTGATTAATGTTTCTCTCTCATATAAATGATTCTCCCTCTCCCTTCCCCTAGCCCTAAAAGTAAATAACATCTTTTTAAAAAAGAAGCAAAAGACAAAAAAAGGAAGCAGAATGAACTATTTCTGCTTTTTTTTTTTTTTACTTTTTAAAATAAACTATTTTTGTATACCAATAATGAAACATCAGAGATAGAAGCTAGAAAACAAATCTCATTTACCAGAGCAATAAGAAAAATAAAGTACTTAGAAATAAGCTTAAGGAGGTAAAAGGCCTGTACTCTAGAACACTCTAGAAAGAAATTAAGGGAAATACAAATAAATGGAAGCATATACCCTGTTCATGGATGGGAAAAATTAACATCATTAAAATGTCCATTCTGGCTCTGCTCACACCTGTCTGTTAACCAGAGACACTGGTCTGGGCTCAGCACTGGGGGTCGGGGGTATATGGAATCAACAAAATGAAAAGGCAATCTGTGGAATGGGAGAAAATATTTGCAAGTCCTATATCTAATAAGAGGTTAATGTCTAAAATATATAAGGAACTCTTACAACTCAGTAGCAAAAGAAAACAACCCAATTGAAAAATTGATAAGGCCTTGAATAGACATTTTTCCAAAGAAGACATACAAGTGACCAACAGGTCTCTGAAAACCTGCTCATCAGGGAAATGCAAATCAAAATCACTATGAGGTATCAATCACCTCAAGTCTGTTACGATGGCTATTTTTAAAAAGTCAAGTATTGGCAAGTATGTGGATAAGAGGGGAACACCTGTCTACCGTTGGTGGGATTGTAGATTGGTGGTGCTACTATGGAAAACAGTGTGGAGGTTACTCAGAGAATTAAAAATAGAACTACCATATGATTCAGCAATTCTACTTCTGGACATATAACCAAAGGCACTGAAATTAGTATCTATAAGTGATATCTGCACACCTATGTTCAGTGCAGCATTGCTCACAATAGCCAAGACATAGAAACAACCTAAATGTTTGTCTGCTCCTGAATGGATAAAGAAAACATGGTAAATGTAATGGAATATTATTCAGCCTTAAGAAAGAAGGAAATCCTGTCAGTTGCAACCTGATGGATGAACCTGGAGGACATTATACTAAGTGAAATAAGCCAGACACAGAAAGACAAATATTTCATGATTTCAATTATATACAAATCTAAACAAGCACAAAAAACTGATCTCCTACAGAGAATAGAATAGTGGTCACCAGAGGCTGAGGTATGGGGAATAAGGGGAGGTAGATAAATAAGTAAATAAACAAACAATGATAGTTGCCAGGGGATGGGGAGAGGGGGCCATGGGGATTTATTGTTTATGAGTACAGAGATTTAGTTTTTCAAAATGAAGACTTCCGGGGATGGATGATAGTGATGATTGCATGACAACATAAATGTACTTAATACCACTAAATTGAATACTTAAAAATGGTTAAAGGCCCTGGCTGGTGGCACAGTGGATATGGTGCTGACCTGTGCACCCAAAGGTTGCTGGTTTGATTCCCAGCCAGGGCACATAACCAGGTTGCTAGCCAGGTCTCCAGCCAGATCTGTACCTGGAGGCAGGTGAAAGGCAACCACACATTGATGTTTCTCTCCCTTTCTTCCTCCCTCCCTTCCCCTCTCTCTAAGAATAATGAATAAAATCTTTAAAAAACAAACAAACAAAAACAAAAATAAAACACTGGTTATATGAATGCTCAAGGAATTTAGTGAGCACCTCAATAGCATAACAAAGATCCAATTAGAAATGAAAGAAACAATAGTTGAAATAGAGAACAATTTACAGGGAATCAACAGTAGAGTGGGTAAAGCTAAGAATTACATCAGCAACTTGGAATAAAGGGAAGAAAAAACACCCCATCAGAATAGCCAGAAAAAATAATTTAAAAAATGAGGATAGCTTAAGGAGCCACTGGGACAACTTCAAGTGTAGCAACATTTGCACCATTGAGGTGCTGGAAGGATAAGAGAAAGAGCAAGATACTGAAAACTTATTTGAGAAAATAATGACATAAAACTTCCCTAGCTTGGTGAAGAAACTAGACATTCAAGTTCAGGAAGCACAGAAAGTCCCAAAATAAGATGAACCCAAAGAGGCCCACACCAACACACATCATAATTAAAATTTCAAAGGTTAATGACAAAGAGAGAATCTTAACTGCAAAAGAAAAGCAGTTAGTTAACTACAAGGCAGCTCCCATAACATTGTCAGCTGCTTTCTCAGAAGAAACTTTGCAGGCTAGAAGGGATTGGCAAGAAATATTCAAAGTAATGAAATGCAAGGACCTACAACTCAGATAATTCTACCCAACGAAGCTATCACTTAGAATCAAGGACAGATAAATGCTTCCCAGATGAGAAAAAGCTAAGAGTTCATCACCACCAAATCAGTATTATATGAAATGTTTAAGTATCTTTTGTAGCTGAACCAAGATGGCGGAGGAGTAAGTGGAGCTACACCAATCTCCTCCCAACACCAAACTGGAATTACAGCTGAATTGGGGCGAAATCATCCAGAATAACCAACAGAACACCAACTGGAGAGAAGTCTTATAACCATGGACAGAACAGAAGAGCCGATTCATCACATGACCGGTAGGAAGTGTGGAGACGCAAGAGGGCCAGTGGGGCTCCCACGGGCGGCAGCTGAAGGGATGGAGAAACATCTCAGCAGCCGGAGGCTCCACCTGAGAAGGGTGGGATCTAAACTCCCAACTGGGCTTCCCAGCCTACAGCAAAACAGCTGAGAGGAAAATAGCACCCAGCTGTGAAAAGCAAAAAGGTGCCAGGTTTAGCTGGCTTGATAGAGAAACTGAATTCTTAAAGGGACCACACATGAAAATACAGTGGCACCCACCTACCCTGTTCTCCAGCAGAGAAAGGGCAGAGTGGACTAGGGAAGCTTGGGGAAAGTTTGGGGCAGTGGCTTCAGGGGGAGAGCTGAGGGAGCAGTCCGTGAGTCCAGGGCTGATCCATCTCCTATAAAGCCCTCAGACCACTCTTCTCCCAAAGGGCGGAGCCTGAGGGGAAACCACAGTCCCACCCATAGGAATTAATCCGCCCTACCCAGCAGTGCCTAAACCAGACCTCAGATCACAGACTGACTGGATTAACAACTAAAGGAGACAGACAAAGACAGTAGGTCTAAGGGAGTCTCCAACTGGCTGGTTGACTAGGCCCAGACTGGGACATGAGCTGATGTCACCAAGCACAGATCCAGGAAGTAAAAAAGTGCACCTCTACACCACAGAGGATCACACCACTAAGACAGTAAGTCAAAGCAGACCAATTCAAGAAGCAGAAACAAACAAGAGTCACCTAAAATGGGGAGACAAAGAAATAAACCCTCAGCAAATGGAAAGGGAGAATCCCCAGGAAGAGTGCAAAATGAAATAGAGGCAAGCACACGGAATTCAAAATAATGATGATAGAGAAGCTGAATAAGCTCAGTGAGTTCAAAGAAAACTACAAACAACTCCAGGGGAACTACAAAGAACTCCAGGAGAGCTACAAGGAACCTATTGGGAGCTACAACAGCATTAAAAAAGACATAGAAACCATCAATAAGAGCCAGGAGGAAATGAATATAATTTCTGAATTGAAGAACACAGTAGAAGGAATCAAAAACAGGCTAGAGAAAGCAGAGGATGGGATCATCAAGCTGGAGGTCAATGCAGAAAAAAATTCCCAGGCAGTGCAACAAAATGAAAAAAGACTGAACAAGAATGAAGAGGTTATAGGAGAGCTGCAGGACAACATGAAACATAATAACATCCATATCATAGGGATACTAGAAGGAGAAGAGGAGGAGCAAGGGATAGAAAACCTCTTTGAAAAAAGTAATGACAGAAAACTTCCCTAACTTGAGGAGAGAATATGTCATGCAAACTCAGGAAGCACAGAGGGTCCCAAGGAAGATGAACCCAACAGGCCCACTCCAAGACACATCATAATGAAATGGCAAATTTCAAAGACAAGGAGAGAATCCTAAAAGCAGCAAGAGAGAAATAGCTAATAACATACAAGGGGGCTCAGATAAGGTTATCAGCCAATTTCTCCACAGAAACACAAGCTAGAAGGGAATGGCAAAAAATATTTCAAGCAATGAAGAACAAGGGCCTGCAACCAGCCTTCTAACCAGTAGGGCTGTCATTTAAAATGGAAGATGAAATAAGGAGTTTCCCAGACGAAAGAAGTCTAAAAGAATACATCTCCACCAAACCAGCATTGCAAGAGATGCTAAAGGGTCTGCTTTAAGAAGATGAAGGAACAGAGAGACAGACAGAAACACAGGTACAAAGGTAACTGGAATAAATGCACCAATCAAAAGACATCGGGCAGCTGAATGGCTAAGAACCAACTTTACTTATGAATGCTTTAAAGTGATCTTGTTACTATACCCAAAGAACCCTGAAACACCAATTCATAAGAACCTATGTACCCCAATGATCATAGCAACGCTATTTATAATTACCAAGTGCTGAAAACAGCCTAAGTGCCCATCAGTGGATGATTGGATCAAAAAACTTTGGTATATTTACACAATGGAATACTACACAGCAGGAAGAAAGAAGGAACTCCTACCCTTTGCAACAACATGAATGAAAGTATTATGCTTAGTGAAACAAGCCAGTCAGTGAAAGCCAAATACCATATGATCTCACCCATTACAGGACAATGAATTACAGGGTGATACATGAATACAATGAATAGACCTTCAGTGGGCAGAGGGGAGGAAGAAGGGGGAGGCAAAGAAGGGGAGCAGTTTAGTCAAGGAACTAGTATGGAAGAACCATGGACATGGACAACCAGTGGGATTGACTTTGGTGGGGAATGGGTGGGTGGGGAGGGGGACAAAGGGAATAAAAATGGGATGGATGTGATACAACAATAAAATAAAATTTAAAAAAAAAGGATCTTTTTTTTTAAGAATATAATAAAAAATACAAACAATAAGCTCTGGCTTGGGTGGTTTAGTGGATTTAGTGCTGGCCTGCAAACCACAGGGTCACTGGTTCTATTCCCAGTCAGGGCACATGAATGGGTTGTGGGCAAGGGTTCTAGTTAGGGATGCATAAGAGGCAACCATACATTGTTATCTCTCTCTTTTCTCCCTCCCTTCCTCTCCAAAAAAAATTTTTAATATACTTCATTGATTTTGCTACTACAGTTATCCCAATATTTTCCCCTCTGCCCCCCTCCACCTGATACCCCCATTCCCTCCAGCAATGCCTCCCTTTGTTCATGTCATTAATTTTTTCAAATATGAACTATAAAATGGCAATAAATACATATCTATCAACAATTAAATCTAAAAAACAAAATAAAAGAACAAGCCAAATGGAAACAGAGTCATAGAAACAGAGAACATTTTGATGTTGCCAGAGGTGAGGGGTGTCAGTGGGATGGGCAAAAATGGTGAAGTCATCAAGTACAAATTGGTAGTTACAGGATAGTCATAGGGATGTAAAATAGAGCACAGGGAATATAGTAGCCAAAGAGTTATTTGCATGACTCATGGACATGGACAACAGTATGGGGATTGCCTGAGGAAGTGTTCCTGGGGGACTGTGTGTAGGGGAGCAAAGGGAGAAAAATTGGAACACATGTAATAGCATAAAGAATAAAATACAACTTATTAATTTATTTATTAAAGGTTCTACCCATTATTTACAGAAAGAGAGAGTAAGAGAGAGAGGCAGAGAGGGAGAGAAACATCAATGTATGATTGCCTTTCACCTGCCTCCAGCTATGGACCTGGCTGGAGACTTGGCTGAAGACCTGGCTTCAACCTAGGTATGTGCCCTGGCTGGGGAATCGAACTATCGACCTTTGGGTTTGTAGGCCAGTGCCTTATCCACTGAGCCAATGCCAGGGCTAAAATACAATTTAAATTAGAAAAAAACATCCAGAGTTATATGTAAAAAGGACTCAGTCTTAAATTGAAGAAGTTCCATGGTGATAGTACCATGGATTTCAAAATGAGCAAATGCAAGTAAATATAGTGTGGAAAACAGAAGCCATTTTAGAGAAGGTAAAACTATAGAGGGGGTAAAAGGCTAAAAAATAAATGTGGTAGATTGGAATATGAAGCCTTGGAGATATATGAATATAGATGAATACATTTTGTGTATAAACATTCATATTCTTCCTAAGTCCATGCACTGAGGTGCTGGAAGTAATGGTGACAATAAACACACCTAGAATTCAGACTTGGATTCTAAATATCACTCACCACTAAAGGAACAAAAGCTGCTTGGACTAATGACTGATATGACAAACGTATACATAACATGAATATACCAGTGAGGTGATCAGCCTTTACCTATCTGGGACAGTTGATGAAATTTAAATTACACCTGTGGATTACATGATACTACTCTATTAACATTAATTTCTTGATTCTGAGGGGTTGTACTATGGCTATATAGGAGTATATCTTTGTTATCAGGAAATATGTACTGATATATTGGTCATTGAATTTTCAATTTGCTATCAAATGGCTTGGGGAATGGAGGTTAGAAGAATAATATGTACAGAAGTTAATATACAATAATATGTATATGTGAGCAAGAATGAAATGATAAAGGTAAAATGTTAACAACTGAAGACTTTGAAGGTTATGAGGGATCTTTTTTAAACAACATTTTAATTTTATTTATTTATTTTAAAGATTTTATTTCATTATTTTTAGAAAGATGGGAAGGGAGAGAGGCAGAGAGGGAGAGATACATCAACGTATGGTTGCTTTTCACCTGCCTCCAGTCACAGACCTGACTGGAGACCTGGTTTGCAACCTTGTTATGTGCCCTGGCTGGGGAATTGAACCTGCAACCTTTGGGTTCGCAGTCTGGTGCCTTATCCACTGTGCTACCAGCCAAGGCTATGAGGGATTTGATTTGCACTATTTTTGCACTATATTTTGTACTATTTTTGCAAATTGACTGCAACCTTAAAATTATTCTAAAATAAAAATTAAAAATATCATGTACTCAGACAATTTGAGTACATAAATACTCAAGTGAAATATGTAATTACTAAAGATGTGCAAAAGAATTTAAATTTGGTTGAATGCATATATATATTTAATTAAATAGTTATATTTTTAGAAGCATAAAGAACACTAACAACTGCCATCTATTAGTGACAGATCTTTTAGAAATAGTGTATTTGTCTCCTTTGAATAAATATCCAAAAGTGGGATTGGGATTGCTAGATTACATTAGTTCTTTTTTGTTTTTTTGTTTGTTTGTTTTTTGAGGAACCTCCATACTTTTCTCCGTAGTGGCTGCACCAATTTACATTCTCATCACCAGTGCACAAAGGTTTTTCTACATCCTTGTCAACACTTGTTATTTTTACTTTTTGATAATAACCATTCTAAGAGGTGTGAGGAGATATCTCACTGTGGTTTCTGTTTTCTTCTTTCTAAAAGGCTTGACATATGAAAAAACAGGTAAGGTCAGTCAAGATGGCAGCATAGGTAAACTCGGCTAGCCTCCTGTACAACCATATCAAAATTATAACTAAACTACAGAACAACCTTCATTCAGAACTGTCAGCTGAGTTAAATGGAAATCTTACAACTATGGGGCTAAAGAGTCCACATCCGCCCTGGCTGGTAGCACAGTGGATAGGGTGCCAGCCTGCGAACCCAAAGGTCGCTGGTTCGATTCCCCAGCCAGGGCACATAACCAGGTTGCAAGCCAGGTCTCCAGCCAGGTCTGTAGCTGGAGGCAGGTGAAAGGCAACCATACGTTGATGTTTCTCTCCCTCTCTGCCTCTTTCCCTTCCCCTCTCTCTGGAAATAATAAATAAATAAAATCTTTAAAAAAAAAAAAAAAAAGTCCACATCCATGGATGTGGCGCAGACATAGAATGGGCTGGTCCAACACCTAAGTGTACTAGATAAAAATTCATTAGGGGCCCTGGCTGGTGTGGCTCAGTGGATTGAACGTTGCCTGCTAAACCAAAAGATTGCTAGTTCAATTCCCAGTCAGGGCACATGCCTGGGTTGTAGGACAGGTCCCCAGCTGCGGGCATGCAAGAGTGAACCAATCAATGTATCTCTACCTTTCTCCCTTTCTCTCTTCCTATCCCTCTCTCTGAAAATAAATAAATAAAATCTATTCATTATTTTTAGAGAGAAGGGCAGGGAGGGAGGAAGAAAGAGAGAGACAGCAATGTATGGCTGCCTTTTACCTGACTCCAGGTACCTGATCTGGCTTGCAACTTGATTATATGCCCTGACTGGGAATTGAATTAATAGCCTTTGGGTTTGCAAGCTAGTGCCATTCCACTGAGCCACCAGCCAGGGCAATAAATAAAATCTTTAAAAAAAAATTCAAGAGGTAATCTCAGCCCCACACCAGGTCCCTTGGCTCAGGGAGATAAGTAACCATAACTTCCAGCTGCAAAAACCAGCAGGGACTGAGACAGTCGTGGAAACATCTGGAGTCCCAAGCAGTTCCTCTTAAAGAACCAAACACATGGACTTCTCAGCCCCATTCCCTTCTGAGCTCCAGCATTAAGGTAGCAGTTTGAAAAAGCACCATTGGCATACAGAGAGGACTGAAGTGTCTGGAATCAAGGCGGGTGCTGGGGGACAGCTTTCTCCCAGACAGAAAGGCGGGTCCCTTTTCTGAACCTTTCCACCACTGAGTCACAGAGCAAGCAAGTGTCATACCTGAGGTTCCCTCAACCTGACTAACACTGCCCCACTCTGAGAAACATTGAGGCTCTGTCCCACCTAATTTACAAGCCCACCCAAGCTGTTAACAGTAACTTTTCCATATAAATGGCTGGTCTAGGCTCTTGCTTCAAAACTTCCTAAATTCTTTCAAACAAACAATAGCCTGCCTTGGTGAGCCTCAGGCCCTGTGCATCTTGCTAAGTGCGCAGTGGCAGGGCATTAGCAGCTGCCATCATAAGAGTCACAGCTTAGCTTCATCTGGGAACTTCCAAGCACAGCACAAGCAGCAACCCATCTCAGAATGTTTTGTTTCATGCAGGTTGGTCCCGGGAAGAACAGTGGTAGGTGCTGACCTTGACCTGCACCACCCAGAAACCCCCAGGCCTGTGCACCTAGTAGGCAGCTACAGACCACATCAGAGCACCACCAATTGACCCTGCATAGCTGACCATCTACGGAGGCCAGTTTGTATTAACAGATACAACCAGTCCTTGTATCTGTCCAGCTTGGCTAAATTGCTCCCATTAACCTGCTAACAGCAATCAAGGGTTAACTACAAGAGGAGGGTGTATTCAGTCCACATGAAGAGTGCACCTTGAGTTACCTAGTTTTTGTAGCAGGGAAGGCTGTGCCACTGGACTTACAGGAGGACAGCTACTACATTAAACCATGCTACCAAGATAGTGAATCATAGCATCTCTACCTAACACATAGAAACAAACACAGGGAGGCTGCCAAAACTAGGAGACAGAGAAACATGGCCCAAATGAAAGAACAGATCAAAACTCCAGAAAAAACAACAACAAAATGAAGATAGGCAATCCAGGTGCAGAGTTCAAAACATGGGTTATAAGGATGCTCAAAGAATTTAGTGAGGGCCCTGGCTGGTAGCACAGTGGGTAAGCTGCCGGCCTGTGAACCCAAAGGTTGCAGGTTCGATTCCCCAGCCAGGGCACATAACCAGGTTGCAAGCCAGGTCTCCAGTCAGATCTGTGGCTGGAGGCAGGTGAAAAGCAACCATACGTTGATGTCTCTCTCCCTCTCTGCCTCTCTCCCTTCCCCTCTTTCTAAAAATAATGAAATAAAATCTTAAAAAAAAAAAAAAAAAAAGAAGTTAGCGAGGACCTTCACAGCATAAAAAAGATGCAGTCAGAAGAGAAGGATACAGTAACAGAAGTAAAGAACAATTTACAGAGTAATGATAGTAGAGTAGATGAAGCTGAGAATCAAATCAGTGATTTGGAGCATAAGGAAGCAAAAACCAATAAGAACAACAAGAAAAAAGAATCCAAAAAAAGGAAGATAGTGAAGGCAGCCTCTGGGACAACTTCAAGCATTCCAACATTCACTTCATAGGGGTGCCAGAAGGGAAAAGGCAAGAAATTGTAAATCTATTCAAAAAAAAAAAAAGAAAGAAAGCTTCTCTAATTAAGTGAAGAAATAGACATGCAAATCCAGGAAGCACAGTCTTGAACGAGATGGATGCAAAAAGGCCCACTCCAACACACATCATAATTAAAATGCCAAAAGTTAAAGATAAAGAGAGAATCTTTAAAGCAGCAAGAGAAAAACAGTTAGTTACCTACAGGGAACTTCCCATAAAAATGTCAGCTGGTTCCTCAAAATAAATTTTGCAGGCTAAAAGGGATTAGCAAGAAATATTCAAAGTCATGGAAAGCCGGGACCTACAGCCAAGATTGCTCTACCCAGCAAAGTATCATTTCGAATTGAAGGGCAGATAAAGAGCTTCCCAGGTAAGAAGAAACTAAAGAAATTCATCATCACCAAACCATTATCACATGAAATGTTAAAGGAAGTTAAGAAAAGGAAGATCAGAACTATGAACAATAAAATGGCAATAAATACATATCAACAATTGAATCTAGAAAAACCAAACTAAGCAAACAAGAACAGAGACAGAATCATGAATATGGAGAGCATTTTGATGGTTGCCAGATGGGAGGGAGATGGAAAATGGGTGAAATGGTGTGGGGATTAAAAAATACAAATAGATAGTTATAGAATAGCCATGGGAACATAAAGTACAGTATAGGAAATGGAGTAGCCAAAGCCCTGGCGGTCGGCACAGTGGATAAGGTGCCAGCCTGTGAACCCAAAGGTCACTGGTTTGGTTCCCAGCCAGGGCACATAACCAGGTTGCAAGCCAGGTCTCCAGCCAGGTCCATAGCTGAAGGCAGGTGAAAGGCAACCATACATTGATGTCTCTCTCCCTCTCTGCCTCTCTCCCTACCCCTCTCTCTAAAAATAATAAATGAAATCTTTAAAAAAAAAAAAAA
>PVIW01014352.1:11205-23920 GCA_004026585.1 Noctilio leporinus | reverse complement strand
AAACTCCTATAAGTAACTAGTCCTAATTGGTTTTATGCAAAGAAACCTTATGTTATTACTCACTCCTTTAGAATGCTCAACTCTGGAGGGATTAGGTAGCGAGAAAAATACAAAGTGTAAAGGAGAATCCTTGTCCTTCAAATATTCACTAAAATTGCATTTCTATATTCCTGCAACACTCCTTGTACCTGCCCCAAGTTAATTATATGCTTTACTGCTTGATGGGTTTTATTATGTTTAGTGAAATAAGTCAGTCAGTGAAGGACAAATATCATATGATCTCATCCATTACAGGACAATAATGAACAAAACTAACAACAAGCAAAACAGAACCAAATATATGAATACAGTGAAAAGGCCTTCAGTGGTCAGGGGGAAAGGGGTTGGGGGGACAGGGGAGGCAGAGGCAAGGAAGAGGGGCAGCTTAGAAAAGAACCTAGTATAAAGGAACCATGGACATGGACAACAGGTGGGATTGACTTTGGGGGGAATGTGTGGGTGGGGAAGGGGACAGAGGGGAGCAAAAAGGGGATGGATGTAATACAACAACAATAAAATTAAAAAAAAGAATAGCCTGCCCCATAATATTTCCAAAGGGCTGAGCCTCGTATTAGTCTTAGTGGACTCCCTCATTCTCAGGAGTGCTATAGGCAGTAGTTTAACACAGTTCTCAAGTCTCCCAGCAGGGCTTTGCTACTTTTCTGGCATTTTCCAGCCTGGTTGGAAAGGCTGCAATCTACCCAGTGAAAGTGTCTATTAGAACTAGCAGATACTCACATCCTTTACAGATGGGCATCTTGGTAAAATTAACTTGCCAGTCTTCTCCTGAATAAGTTCCCCTCTGCTGAGTAGGCTCTAATGATGGGGGAAGGGGTGGCTTTTGGCCCTGAGTTGTTCTAGGTACAAAGAGTGCAGACTTGGCAGATATTCTTTATAGGAGTTAATCCTTTGCCTGTAAATAATTTATTAACTAGTGTGGCAGTAGCATCTCATCCTATGTGGAAGGAGTCTTGTAGGAAGGCCTTTTTCTTAGACACCCGATATCCCCAGCCCCCAAGAAAGTTCCGAGTCAGGATGGTGTTGTGATCTGAGGCTTCCTTCCAGGGGCTACAGATGAAGATATCATCTACATATTGTAAGGCTGCTCCTCTTCTGCAAGGAGTTGGAGAGAGGATGGCAGTAGTCATTTGGTATATTTCCTGAAAGTCCTAGAGGCCAAGATAACGCCGTTCAACCAAATAGGAGAGGTCCCTACTGTGGCCAAGTATTTGCCACCATGTGGCCATATGGCTCTGGGTTTCTTTGGTGTTGGTCTCAGGGGTTTACTGGATTAAAACACAGAAGGCGTCTAAGGAGGAGAGACAAAGCTATCTGCAAAAAGGCCAGTGGGGAGAGGTGGGCTTGGAAGTATGCCATCCTGTCCTAGAATGGTGTCCCCTACTCCTGTGCTGCTCTCTCAGGGCAGGGGCTAGAGGAACATCTGGGGTCACGGGCTCAGGTAGAAGCAGTTTAAACCTGACACTCCACCCCCTCCCCTGTTCTACTCTTGTTTAGGAGAGGCAAGCACCCTGATGTTCTCTGCTACAAGTTCCAATAGTGTCATCCCCCCACACCCCACACTCCTGCTCCCAGAACCTAGCAGCTTCCAGGTCTAGAAATAACAGTATTTCAAAGACCCCATTAGAATGATGAATGACAGTGTATCAGAACTTCGGAGCTTTTTGGAGGTTCTTGCAGAATTTCCTTATTTGACAAAGCTTTCCAAGTATTTTAAAACATATTAAACAAGCCTAAAAATTCCTTTTTCAAGAAAAATAAATCCTTGAGATATTTCAAGGCTCCTTGAAACCCCCCAAAGCCAGAAGGAAAAGCTCTCTAAATTTCAAACTGTGTGATTTTTGTCAATCAAGGAACACAGATCATGAAATGATATTTGACTACCCAAAGTGATAACAAAAGCTATGTGACATTAACATATGTCGACAAAACTTCAGTTCTTCACATTGAGAGACATGAAATTTTTGAAAGTCTATTAAGTATTTAAGTAATACATCATGACACAGAGTTATTTTACCAAACAGAACTTAGAACCTTGACTATTAGGTAGGTAGGTATAGGAAAAGCTCTTTTTACAACCTCTCTGTAACATACTTAGTCCCTCTTATTTATTAGTTTATTCAGCAAGAAAAGTTTCTTTTGTGCATTGAGGGGAGGGGTAAGCCTGTTTTTGTACCTCCTTTCCTAGTTAACATGGACACAGCCTGGACCAAATGTGAAGCTATGAATGGGAAGCTCGGGTCAGGCAGGCAAGGAATAGTGTTGCTTCCTGTTAGGGGTAAATAGTTGCTTGGCTGGAAAATAAACAACAGCAACTACTTTGTCAAGCAAATAGACATGGGAGTGGTAGAGATGTAAATGGAGCAGTCAGAGAAAAGGGAAAAACAAAAACAAAGGCAGTTTGAACCAGAACAGGGGAAAGTTAGAACTCACTGTAGATCAGTCTTGCTCTCTCCTCTTGAGAACCAAACCTAAGTGGGGGATGCACCACAGGGATGGAACAGTGATTGCTTTATAGTGTGCCTTTATGGTTGCATGGACTTTGTCTTCGGGCTGTCAGGAAAACCTAGTTCTGCCCCAGTCCACAGCCAGCTCCTCCTTATCATGGGTGTTATAGCAGTGAGCACCCTAGCGGCCTTTAAATCCTTGACTCCTGCCTGCTGGGTGAGGCAGGTTCTCCAGGAGAGCACTAAGCATCCCTCTAGCAAGGAGTATTCAGCAAACAAAGTTGCTGAAAGTCACTTGGGGTGGAAAACAATGCTGCAGGCTTTAGACAGACCACTGATTTAAACTGACTTTTTGTTCTTCTTTCCTAGGTTTTAGAGGCAGAAAAGCTAAGGGAACTATGGAGTGAGTCAGTGTGCTGCTTATGAGTAAAGGCCACCATGCCTCTAGTGACCCCTCACTCTTTTATGTGCCTCAGTTCTTCCCTGACTGTCTAAAAGAGCCAGGGGGGCTCAGCCCTTATTTTGCACATCCCCGGATGAGCCAAAGTTACATTACAGTATTAGGAGTTCCCTATGAGGCCCCTGCACATCTTACAAATTGATCCCAGACACCTCCACGAGGCCCCTACTCACCTAAGGAGGCTGAAGAGCTCCGGCCAGAGGGAGGAAGTGCCTCTTTTGTCCTTGGAGCCCTGGCCAAACCAGAGCACTCCTTTTAGTTTTCGTTGTTTCTTCCTACCAACACAAGCCCAGTGTGTTTGAACGCTGCCCCCCACCTCCACAGCACCTTCTTCAGCCCAAAGGTGAGAAAGACAGGAAATGCTTGTTGATGAGACCATACTCACTATGTTCCAAATGACTGGAGACAAAGGGTGGGATCCGAGTCAGGGTGACTGGTCAGGTTCAGAAGTCAAGCTCCCAGTTCATGGGTTTTGGCACCAAGTATGTTACAGGAGAAACCCTGGTTCTTCTCCCCAGTAAACAATTACAGATCCATGAACCTTTTAGCATGCACCCAAAGTATACTAATGAATGGGAGAGCAAAACCAAGGGTGGCTAAAGACCAGGTTGGCAAACCTAGCCTAAGGTGGCCAGAGGCCCCATGGCTAAGAGCACTAAGAGAGCAAGTCCTTTGTTCTGAGGACATATATAGTTGGTGGGATGGGGATGAAGTTACATTTTGATTGGTGGAGGAAGGTGGTCCCAGCTCTGTTTGGGGAGGGGTGGGGGGAGGGTGACTACCTAAATTTTGGCCTGTGTGGGGTTCTGTTAGCCCAAATCCTTATCTTGCTCCAGACTCTATTTGTTCATTGCACATGCATGATGGGATTAGACAGCTAATTGTTTTTATAGGCTTTTTCTTTGGGTACTGTAGACCTCTCCTGCCTTTCTGGCCTTGGGGCAATAGCACAGTCTCAGGGTTTTCCTTTTCCCAGCCAGTGGACATGATGTACACAGACTTTCAAGGGCTCCCCTCATCCTGTACTATCACAGTTTACTTGTGTTGTTCAGAATACTTGGCAGCCTTATTGGACCAGGCTCAGGATTACTGGGTCATCAGGTGAGAAATGTCTCCCTCTGCTTCTAGCTTGCTGTATCAAATTCATTAGATTGCAGTGGTGAGGGTCCTGCATTTGTTTCCTTCTGTCTGCTCATTTTCCTCTAACACTTCTAGGTTATCCAATATGTTTGCATACAATTGTTCCTAATGGCATCTTATGATTTTTTTCAATTCTGAGGCATCTGTTATAATGTCTCTTCTTTCATTTCTGCTTTTATTTGCATCTTATTCCCTTAGTCAAGCTAAGGGGTTGTCAATTTTGTTTATTTTTTCAAAGACTAACATTTAGTTTTGCTTTTCCTATTGTTTTTCTATTGTCATTTGATTTATTGCTGCTGTAATTATTATTTCCTTCCTATGCTAACTTGGAGTTGAGTTTGTTATTCTTTTCCTATTCTCTAAGTATAAAGCTAAACTTTTATTTGAAATCTTTTTCCTTTTATAATGTAGGCATTTATCACAATAAACTTCCTTTAGTACTGCTTTTGCTACATCCTATAAATTGTAGTAATTTTTATTGTTGTTTTTATTAATTTCTAAAATATATATATTATTGATTTTGCTATTACTGTTTTCCCATTTTTCTCCCTTTACCTCCCTCTACCAAGTACCCCCCATTCCTTCCAGCAATGCCTGCCTTATTTCATGTCCATGTGTCTTACATATAAGTTCTTAGGCTTCTCCATTTCCTTTATGATTCTTAACTTTCCCCCATCTATTCCTTAACTACCAATGTGTAGTTATTTTTTTTTTCATTTTTCCACAACTGTCAGCCTCTCAAATAACTAATACAAAGTTTTCTTTTCATTATTTCAAAATGCTTATTTTAATTCATTTGTTTAAAGAATTACGTATTTTTGAAAGATTTTATTTATTATTTCCAGAGAGAGAGGAAGGGAGAAAGGGAAAGAAGGAGAGAAACATCAGTATATGGTTGCCTTTCACCTGACTCCAGCCATGGACCTGGCTGGAGAACTGGCTTGCAACCTGGCTATGTGCCCTGGTTCGGGAATCAAACCAGTAACCTTTGGGTTCACAGGCTAGCACCTTATCCAAAGTGCTACCAGCCAGGGATAAAGAATTACTTTTTAAAGTAACATCAATTGCAATATTACCAAACATATGCACAAAGACATTCACACACATATATATTTTTAAGAATATTTAAAGTACAGACTGTATTTTAAAGAGTTAATACAAAAAATTTAAAATACGTCACTAGTTTATATAATGGTTACATGTTAAATGATAATATTTTAGATACATGGTAGTAAATTAAGCATTTTTCTTGATTTTCTTTAAAACTTACTTTACTCTGGAAAGCTATTTTTGTGAAATATGTCACAGGAATGGCGAACTTCAGAACTCACTTTCCTGAAACCTGTCCTAGGGACAGTGCCAAACCTATATAAAAAATGAAATTGGTTTCTGAGTCAGATCCCACCCCATTCATTAATACAACTCAACTTTATTTTGAGCTACTGTAAATACAATTGATTCATTTTTAGAGTTTTTCATCTTTGTAGGTTGATTTCTTTTTTCCATGCACTGATCTTACTTCTTTCACTAACCTCTGTTTTTTCTCTACATGAGTTTTACAAGTTGAAGCCTTCAGAAATAATGGCACTTGCAGTGCTCAGCTGGTCCCCACAGAGCAGAAATTATATCTACTTATTTGGGTAAACACACACACACACACACACACACACACACACATACACACACTAAGATTTAAGAAATTTTGTAGAATGGTATTCTAGCTATTTTGTGAAGTTGTGGTTGACTTCCTATGTGGTCCTAAACTAACCACTGAACTATTTTAATAATGACACACATTTGAATAATGAAGTTTACTATAGCATTAATACATTTCCCCTCGCATCCTCAGTTTGGAGGCCTTCATTGTTAGAAATGTCTGTTTTCACTACCTATTTGAAAGGAATCTCATCTAATTTAAATGCCAGTATCAGAATATATATTGCCCATGTACATGAATCCTATACTTTAGTAGTTGGTAACTTCCATCCCAAATTGGTCTTCACATTCAGCATCTTTTCTAACCTAAAGATTGCCTAACTTCTCAGCACACCAACTCCTAGTTGGTTGATATTTAAAACATAAATTGCTCATAAAATCTATCTATTACACACCCACAAACATGCAGATTAATTCTGGTGGGCAGGGCTGTGGCTTCCCCTCAAGCTGCCACCACTTGAAGAAGAGTGGTTTTCCTGCTCTATGATGGATGGATCAGCACTTGGGACCTCATGGGCAGCTCCCTCACCTCTCCCCCAAAAGCTATTGCCCCAAACTCTCCCCAAGCATCTCGAGTCCACTCTGCCCTCCCTCCCCAGTGGAGCCTAGGGTAAGTAGGTGCCAGTATATTTTTGTGCATGCTCCCCTTTCAGAACTGTGTCTCTAACTCTTTCTTGCAAGCCACCTAAACTTGGTCAAGTTTTGCTTTTCCAGCTGGGTGCTGTTTTACTCTTAGCTTTGTTGCTATAGGCTGGGAAGCCCAGCTGAGGGTTAAGATCCCACCCTTCTCAGGTGGAACCCCCAGCTGCTGAGATGTTTCTCCATCCCTTCAGCTGCCACCCGTGTGAGCCAGACCAGCCTACTTAAGACTCCACACTGCCTACCAATCATGTTGTGATGACGGGGCCTCTTCTGTTCTGTCTGTGGTTATAAGGCTTCTCTCCAGCTGGTGTTCTCTTGGTTATTCCAGATGATTTCTCCCCAGTTAAGGTGTGATTTCAGATTTGTCCTGGGAGGAGATTGGTGTAGCTCCATTTACTCCTCTGCCATCTCCCGTTTCCATTAAACTTCAGGTATAAATTCCTTTTTGATTTCCTCTATGGCCTAGGGAGTGTTCAAGAGTGTATTATTTAGTTGCCACACATTTGTGATTTTGCCATTTTCTTTCTTTTACTCATTTCTTGTTTCATTCCATTGTGGTGAGAAAACATTATGGTATAATTTTTATCTTCTTAAATTTGTTAACACTTGTCTTGAGAGCTAACATGCGATCTGTCATGCAGACCATTGCATGTGTCTGGAGAAGAATGTGTATTCTTCTGTTGGTTGAAAGTTTCTGCGCACATCTTTTAGGTGGGGCGTTTGGTCCATAGGTTTGTTCAAATTCTTTCTTCTTTATTGACCTTTCTGCCTGGATGTTCTCTAAGTTTTTGAGTGTGGGATGTTGACATCTCCCACTGTGATTGAATTGCTGTTTCCTTTCTTAGATATGTCAAATTCATTTGATATGCTGGGGTGCTCCAGTGTTGGGTGCATATGTATTGATAATTGTATCATCATGTTAAATTGACACATTTATCTGATGTAGTGACATTTCTTGTTTCTAAAGACAATTTTTAACTTAAACCCTACTTTATCAACACATTTCATATTTTATAGTCTCACATTCCTGTCCAGCATCCTTTCATTTCTACCTGAAACACTCTTTTTATCATAGTAGGAAGCAAACATACACAGCTAATTTCAGCAGAATTATTCTAAGAAACTGTGACACAGGATAAAAAGAATTCAATGTACTCACTGAATAAAATGTAGCCAGCCAACTGGATTCTGTAATATTGAATGCATTGAACTGAAATAAAATAAAAAATAAAACATCATATTGAGGAGCTAGTGGATGATGCACATATAAAGCACTAATTAGAGAAGCAGACTGAATCTGAAGGCAAAGAACTCTTCTTTCCAACTCAGCCAAGTTTGTTTATAAACTACTAGCACACCAGCCAACACCAAGTCACTAATGGTGTCTTTGTTAAATCGTGCAGCTACTTCCCTACACTGAAAAGAAGGTGCTAAAGTTTGGGTGCTCAGAGATGCCCTGTTCAGAGACAATGTGGCACTTGCTAGGACTCAACAGCAGTAAAGCAGAGCCTGGCATTTAGTCATTGTCCGTGCATTGAGGTCAGGAAAGAGCTGCCCACTGCTTCTCAGCAGTGTTTCCTCACAGTGGAAAGTAAGTGGAGAAAGAGCTCTGGGCCCCACACTAAAGCAAAAGCCTTTACAGTGGTGTAAGGGCCAGTGCAAGGCCTGCAATGGTGTTAGGGTTGACTTGTGTTCTTCCCATAAGGTGTTGCATTGAAATCCCTAACCCTAGTACCTCAGAATGTGACCTTATTTGGAAATAGAGTCTTGTACACAGGCAATCAAGTTCAAGTGAGGCCATTAGGGTGGGCCCTGATGATATGACAAGTGTCCTTCTAAAATGGAGAATCTTGGACAGAGAAGGAGGATGATGTTAAGACACACAGGGAGAAGATGACCTTGTACCTGAAGTGATGTGCCACAGATTGCTGGACAACCACACAAAACCTAGAAGATAAGAAGAGGAGTGCTCCTCCTGAGCTGTTGATGAGCAAACGGTCCTGCTGAAACATTAGTTTCAGACTTGTAGCCTCCAGAAGTGTAAGACAATACATTTTGTTTGTTATACATCACCCAGATTTTGGCCCATTGTGAGGGCAACCCTAGGAAACTAATACAGCTGGGGAAAGAGCACAGGATGTACTACCTGTCCTGTCCTACTGCCTTTATTTCTGAAATGACCAAAAGACCACACCACAGTTTTTCCATCTGGTAACGCCTTCCTTGCTTAACTCATCCATAAGTTGTAAGCATTTTCTGCTACCCTGGGAGCTCTGCTCCTGATCCTCTTTTTACCTGTCTGCTGGATCCCCATCTTACATCTATCATCTTAGAGACCACCTAGACTGGTGCTTCCTGCAGAAGCAGGGTTTTATGTGCCCCCTGTTCCATCAGGTAAAATTCTACCTCAGACCTTCATTTTGTAAAGCTGGAATTTGCTTAGGAAACTGTCTTGACCACTGTCAGCAAATGGAAATCCTCATTAGACCTTCCTACTCATGAAAAGAAATCAGGCCCTGCAAGTGTGAGGTAAATTCTACAAATGCAGATATTGAGGAAGGTTAATTCTCCACAATAAAGCCATTTCATTTTTTTTTCACCTGAAAGTTTGGAGACTGAAAAATGCATGGGAAAACATCCTTGACACCTTTCTGCAAGTCAAGTATGGAGCAGGCTGGATCCTGAGACCATGACTTCTCATGGCCTGCCTTGCTTAAGGAAGAGGTGGAAAAGATGTCTCAGTCTGTTCGTTGTTCAATCCTCTGTCCTGTTCAGCTTGGTCCCTTAGGAGAGCGTAACCAAATGTGCATTAGGCTGCCTGCCACTTTGAAAGCCAGGACTCAAGAGACAGGTGCTGATGTAAAGGAAAGTGGTTTCATTCAGATGCTAGCAACCTGAAAGATGGGGGACTCTTGTCTCAAAGCCCATCTCAGCCCCTCAGGTGTCCTGGCTACTTCATATAGGGGAACCATGGGAAGAGGGGAACTAAGGCATTTCTGGTGATGTGCAGTTCTTCACTATGCTCTTGAGGGGTATCCATGGTATCTTCCTTGTGCATTTGATCATACAGTTTTATTGCTCTAGCCACAGTTTTACTGCTGATATCTGGGAACAGGGTTGCAAGCAGCATTTTTGCTGGTTGTGATAGTGTTACTGAACCCACCCAGTGCAAGGAGGTTGGGGGAGGGGGTAGGCCTAATACTTTCGACCAAGCAAAACTCCAAAGACAGAGTTCGATGTACAAGAAAGGACTTCTTTATTTAAGCAAAATGTTAGGTCTGGTGAGAGTAAGAGGAGAAACACAAGGGAACAGGCCATGAGTTTAAAAGATTTATTTGGCCAGCTGCACAAGTGGGCTGAGACCAGGAAGACAGGAAGGTTTCAGCAGCTAAAGAATTTAAAAGGGGGATAAGGGGAGAGGGAGGTGAAGAGACTCTCTGTTGATGGCTTTGGGGGAGTTGGCTCTGAGAACAGAGAGGCTTCCTACAACAGGGGAGTTACCAGGTTCTTATGGGCAGACTAGATATCTTTGAAGAACACAGGCCTCTGTCAGCAGACCAAGACATCTTTGAAGGACACAGGTGTTTACTATCATCAGCAGTTACTGAGGAGGCAGCAATTCAATGAGGTTTGTTAAAGTGATACTGGGATTTCCAGAACTTGGGTCTTGTGCCTGAGAGGTGTGTTGCCCTTTCAGTGCCATGCACAACAGAAACATGGAACAGAAGCTTCACCACAAGGATACATTAAATGAGGTTGAGATTTGTAACAAGATGGAGAAGGGTGAAGACTCCACACCAACAGTCAAGGCTGCCACCTCAGCCTAGCCTGCTGAAGAGACAGATGAGGAAAGTGAGACCTGACACCACCATGGAGTGAACCCCCATCCTCAACATTCTGCGAACTGTATTTGTAAATGTTGTCTCAGCATTGCTGAAGAGGTAAATTATTTTCCTCCTATTAATTCATAAGCAACTCTAGCTATGAGGTAAGGAACTAAAATGTAAAGAGTTAAGTATATATGTACAAACAACAGGGCTGTGAGATTTCAGCTTTGAAGGAGGGTTCAGATGGTTGAAACTCAACAGGTGCTTCTGACTTTCCAGGAATGCTAGGCCCTGTGTCTTCCTTGGGAAGCTCTGCAGCACCCCCCAACTCCCCACCTGCTGTCACACCTAGCTCCCACCCCACCATTCCTGGGAGGCTAGAGTCCAGAGTCCCCCAGGTGTATTACCCAATTATTGCCTGTGAGGGGGAAAGGGAGGCCCAGCAGGAACTAGTTGCCCCCTCTGAAGGGGAAGAGGACCCTTGGTCCCTGGTGATTCTGGGAAGAAGTCTCACTCTTCTGCAGTCACTCTCAACCCAGGATGAATAAAGTTTGCCTAAATCAAGGTTGTGACCTGCAGCAGGAAAGGGGTGATTTGCTGTTACTAGGCACATGCATAACTCAGCTGCCCATTGTGGCATATCTGCCAATTGTGACAGGGCAGCCAGGGGTGGGTCTTGCTCAGCATGTGGGGCCTGCATCCCACTCATTTGGGTCGCTTACAGTGCCCCACTAGCCTCTGTGGCTTATTGTATCTCAGACGTGACCTTATCATGTCTGAGCTGCGCTTCTGGAGCCTCCGGCTCCTTTTCCAGTGGCAGCTGTTGTGGCTGCTGGTCCAGGCCGCTCCAATTCGGCGTATAACCCTGGACCCTATCCTGCTGACCTCCATTCCCACCAGGCCCACTGAGCCCTGGCTGTGGGATCAGCAGGTACCCCCCCCAAATATCTATGATGACTCTGAGTCTTCTCTTTATGTTTCAGAAGCCTCAGTTCCCACTATGGAATTCCCTGGCCAAATGGAATCATCGGCAACTAAGGAGGACATCCCGGCGAAAGGGTTGAATGAGATGGTCAACCCTCCCTCCCAACCAGGTACCCCAGCAGAGGACCCTGAGGAGATAGATTTATCTCCATTCCAGGAGGAGACCCTGGGTCAGCCTATTGCAGAGGCTGATGCTACAGCACTACAGCCACTTAGCAATCTTCCAGCGGACCCTGAGGTGACAGGTGTACATCCAGAGCCTCTTCAGGCTCCACAACAAACCTATGATATCACACTTCCAACTTTGAACCTGGAGCACACCTTAACACCAGACCTGACTGAGGAAGACCATGCCACAGCTGTGATGCCACCTACAGCTCCTCTAAAGCACCCCAAGGTAACATTTCCGTATCTAGAGCCTATTAATGCTCAGAGACAAACCTTCTTTGATATCACAGTACCTCATTTGGATGCAGAGTTCACCCTAACACCTAAGCAAACTGTGGAAAAACATGCTACAGCTGTGATGCCACCTACAGCTCCTCCTCCAGAGCTAAGCCAGATGACAGATCCACATTCAGAGCCTATCCAGGCTCTGCCAAAAACCTCTCATATCAAAGAACCACCTTTGGACTTGGGGCTCACCCGAACACCTAAAGCTACTGTGAGAGGACATCTTATTGCTGCGATGCCACCTACAGCTTTTCCATATCACCGTCCGGTGACACTTCCAAATCCAGAGCCTCTTCATGCTGAGAAACAAACCATCTCTGACACCTCAGTTCCACCTTTGGAAATGGAACTCACCATAACACCTAAAGCAACAGTCAAAGATCATCTTACTGCTGCGATGGAAACTACAGCTCCTCCAAATCACCATCGAGTGACATTTCCACATCCAGAACCTCTTCATACTCAGGAAGAAACCATCACTGAAACCTCAGTTCCACCTTTGGAAATGGAGCTCACCATAACACCTAAAGCAACAGTCAAAGATCATCTTACTGCTGCGATGAAAACTACAGCTCCTCCAAATCACCATCGAGTGACATTACCACATCCAGAACCTCTTCATACTCAGGAAGAAACCATCGCTGAAACCTCAGTTCCACCTTTGGAAATGGAGCTCACCATAACACCTAAAGCAACAGTCAAAGATCATCTTACTGCTGCGATGAAAACTACAGCTCCTCCAAATCACCATCGAGTGACATTACCACATCCAGAACCTCTTCATACTCAGGAAGAAACCATCACTGAAACCTCAGTTCCACCTTTGGAAATGGAGCTCACCATAACACCTAAAGCAACAGTCAAAGATCATCTTACTGCTGCGATGGAAACTACAGCTCCTCCAAATCACCATCGAGTGACATTACCACATCCAGAACCTCTTCATACTCAGGAAGAAACCATCACTGAAACCTCAGTTCCACCTTTGG
>PVIW01014352.1:0-11105 GCA_004026585.1 Noctilio leporinus | reverse complement strand
CTTTGGACCTGGAGCTCACCATAACACCTGAAGCTACTGTCAAAAACCATCTTACTGCTGCAGTGCCACCTACAGCTCCTACAAATCACCCTCTGGTGACATTTCCACATCCAGAACCTCTTCATACTCAGGATCAAACCATCTCCGATACGTCAATTCCATCTTTGGACCTGGAGCTCACCATAACACCTGAAGCTACTGCCAAAGAACCTCTTACTGCTGAGATGCCACCTTCAGCTCCTCCCAATCACCCTCTGGTGACATTCCCACATCCAGAACCTCTTCATACTCAGGAACAAACCCTCTCTGATACGTCAATTCCACCTTTGGACCTGGAGCTCACCATAACACCTGAAGCTACTGCCAAAGAACCTCTTACTGCTGAGATGCCACCTTCAGCTCCTCCCAATCACCCTCTGTTGACATTCCCACATCCAGAGACTCTTCATACTGCGGAGCAAACCATCTCTGATACCCCAGTTACACCTATGGACCTGGAGCTTACCGTGACACCTAGAGCAACTGCAGAAGAACAGGCCACAGCTATGACACTACCTACAACTTTGCCAATGCTCCCCGAGGTGATATTTCCACAACCAGAGCCTCTTCCTGCTCAGAAAGAAACCACCTCTCATTCCTCAGTTCCACCTTTGGACCTGGAGCTCACCATAACACCTAAAGCAAGCATGGAAGAACAGGCCACAGCTGTGACATCACCTACAGCTCCTCCTTCTCCAGAGCACTCTGAGGTATCATTTTCATATCCAGAGCCTACTCAATCTCAGCAGCCAACCTTGTCTGATGTCACCTTGCCACATTTGAACCTGGAGCTAACCGTAAAACAAGAACCTAGTGTGGAAACTGAACATACTACAGCCCAGCAGCTGTCTCCGGCTCCATCAAAACAGCCTGACGTGACAGTTGTTGTTCAGGTTCAGAAGCCCACCCAGGAAGATGTTACAGTTCCAGGTTCACACCTGAAATTGTTCAGAACACAGCAACCAGAGACATCCGAGGCAGGTCCTCCAATAACTGAACAGAAATTGCCCATGGACATATGCGAGCTCTGCACCTGCCATGGTAGTACACTGTCCTGCGCTGGTCTCAGCCCAGAGCACAAGCTCCGCAGTGTGCCCGTGCTGTACCCCAACATCTACAACCATACCTTCACCATTGTAAATTTACAGGGAAACTCAATTTCTCGCCTCAACAAAAATACATGGAAGTCATATCGTTTTTTACAGAAACTAATCCTCAGTGAAAATAAATTGAAAGAATTACATAAGGATTCATTTGAAGGCCTTCTCTCCCTCCGGTATTTAGATGTATCCTCCAATAAAATAAAACATATCGGAAGGAATACATTTGAATCTCTACCTCTATTGCAACATTTAAATCTTAAGAACAATTTACTGACAGAAGTGAGAGTTGGAACATTTCAGACCTTGCATGGGATGAAGTCTTTGAACCACTTGATTCTCAGTCATAATCCTCTGACAACTGTTGAGGATTCGTATCTTTTTGAGTTGCCCACGTTACAATTTTTAGACATGGGAGCAACACGAGTGTCACTGACAACGCTTGAGAGCATTCTCATGATGACCCTAAAATTGAAAAAACTGATTCTCCCCAGCCATTTGGTGTGCTGCCTCTGCCAATTTAAGAAGAATATCGAGGCTGTGAGCAAGAAAATCAAAATAAATTGTGACAGTGATTGTTTGAGAAACACACATTGTGATGAGGAGCTCCATTTAGGAAGGACTGAAGGCTCATTCATGAAAATACTACAAGGCCGGGAAGAGAACAATTGCCCTGAGCTGATTATTGAGCCAGAGAGGGCATCCTCAGGTGAAAGTGGAGACAGCATCGCAGCCTTAACCAACATCCTAAGGGAGCTTCCCAGTGAGCTAGAGGCAGTAAAGGTTTCCAAGGTGGACTGGGATACAGAAGGATTGAAAAAGGGGACAACAGAAGCCCAGGGTGAAGATTATGAGCAGGAGTCACGTGAGCTCACCCCAGAAGTGCCAGCCTACAGGTTTAAGACCAAACTCACTTTGGCCACACCTGTGATTATAGTAGCCTTGTCTTTTATTGTCCTTTGGGTTCTCATTGTGATTTGTCACAAAAAAACAACAGGAGGTCAAGAAGGAAAGAACTTCGTCTCAGGTGTGGGACATGAGAGATCCCTGGAGGAGGGTGGTTCCAGGAGCAGGCGGCCAATTCCTTTCTGGAAAAGGATTTGGCCATTTAGTATCCTGTGCCCCAGAAGTAGGGAGGAAACAAAAAAAATTGGAGAGGAATCAGTGTTCATCTACATGGGGGAGGGAGAAGGCCCCATGTCAACACTGAGGGTGGTGGCCTCAGACTCCACTGGAGAAGAGTCAGGTGAAGAAGGCGAATTCTGACACTGCCTGTGAGTGAACTCTCATCTTCCGATACCTGCAACTAATAACATCTTAAAATTACCTATGAAATAAATTGTTTTACTCCTATTAATATGCATGAGAAATTCATAACCAACTCTAGCCATGAAGTAAGGAATTAAAATTCAAAGAGTTAAGTGTGTATATACAAACAACAGGTTTATATATACAAACAACAGGGCTATGGGCAAGAAAAGCAGGGCTGAAGCTCAAAACCCTGGGGTAGCCGGTACTTCCTTGAGCAGCAGGGTGGTCAAACAAGGGTGGATGTTACTCATACCAACCTGTACGGGGGTGGGGTGGGTCCCACAACTGCGGCCCACTGGCAAATCCCTGGAGTTGGAATTCGGTGGCTAAAAAAAGTAAGGGAAAATAAAAAGTCAGAGTATAACATCAAAAATAGCTCTATAAATATTTGTCATGAAAGCCACTACCTAGGTTCAAGGACTAAAAATAACAAGAATAGAACCTGTTCACAGTGCTGACTATTACCAGCTAGGTCTTTGGAAATAACAGCAAGTTTCTGCCTCAAAGCCGGTTCCCTCAAAGATATCTAAGGAAAACCACCCTGTCACCCTCTGCCAGCTCAGGTCAAGGTGACACCAGGAACCTCTCCTCCCACCCAAAAGTGTCACCAGGTTGGTGGCTTAGCTGGTCTCTGGTCACTGTCCAGCTTCAGGCATCTTTGGAGCCTGTGTCCCCAGGCCTCCACTCACAGACCTGCACTGGTAACTGTTGGGAGGCCTGCTGGCTACAGTTGACACCCACCCCCCAGCGGGGGAGGGGACAGAGCCAACTGACATTCTGCTCCCCAGCCCAGGCTCAAGAGTTCTCTCCCAGAATCCCATGCGTGCCCAAAGCCAGCAGCAAGTGTCCTGTTCTCCAACTAATGAGGGCCAGTGTCAGCCACATCTGCCTTTGCCCCTCTTCCGGCTGCCAGGTTTAGCAAGGGGCAAAGACTCTGGTCCTGCAGGTGCAGCTTAAATCCCATCCCCATTCCTAGGGGTGGAGTGTCCCCCCTTTACATGAAGAGGGGCTTCTCCCAGTTCTACCCCCAACCTAGCCAGTCCCTGAAAACAGGAAAACACATTGTCCTCAAGCGCTGTATGTTACAAGTCAAGTAACAACTTATTCTGGTGCTCTGTCCCCTGGCTCACCTGCTCCCAGCTATTTAAAATGCACTTGACCTCCTGCTATAGAGGGTCACCCACTTCCAGCTCCTCTCTTCAGGTCTTTGAGGCTGTCAGAATATGGGATCCCTGTGCCTACCACCAAGTACTTCAACTCATGCACAGATGTGTGCCTTGTCTTGGTTTAGTGGGTTCTCCACCATTTCAAGCTAGTAGAAAATTCACATTAGGTTTTTATTTTTTTCTTCATTAAAGAACTGCCAACTGTTGCATAACTAGCAGGGGATGCTGGAGAGACAGGGTAAAGAAGAATTTCAGAGAGCAATATTTGCCCAAGATTGTCTCCTCGAGACTTTTTCACAAGACATATTGGGAGGCCAGTTCCACATTCACTTGTCCTGCCTCAGCTGCTGCTGAGCCCACAGAGGGTCAGCTGTGTGCTGCCAGGCTCCCTCCAGCTCAGCCCAGCTCCACAGCTACCCACTACTTCCACACCCAGCACAGATTCCTGGCTGCCTGACTCCATGTGATAATGCACAGGTTCCTCCTCTCCTTCTGCAGAAGAGTCACTACTGAATCCCATTCAGTAAGTCAGTGAGACTGCAATGCCTGAGTGAGTAAAAGAAATTCTGGTCATGGAAGATTTAATAATGGACAGAATGACCATAGATAAGTGTTGGTGGTTTAGTACTTGGTATGAAGCATGGTACCAATCACACATGGGACAATAGCACAGAGTCCCAGTGCAGCCCTGGGACTGGGAAACCGCCCAGCATGTTCTGTAGTGGGAGAAAGCAAGGAAGTGCAGAATTCCTGTTTCCCTGTCTGTTTACCAGGAGGGCTTATTCTGGAGAAGGCGGCCACCTGGGCTAAGGGATATATATAGACCTGTCAGTGACACTTGCTGGGAAACCATGGCATGGAAGCTACACGACAAGGATTTTTCTGATGGGGATGAGATTCTCAGTAAGGATAATGAGTAAATCATTGGAACAATTTAGAATTCTTATCTAAAATGGTTGAGAGGGTTCCAGGCAGAGTGAAAGTGCCCTCAGTTTTATTAGTTTGCTGATGCTGTTCTCTCAGTGCCTGCCCAAGTTCCCCCCAAAGTTTCTCACAAGTGTTTTTTCCTCTGTGGAGCAGTGAGCCAGCAAATATTTGCTGTGTTTGCATCACAGCCTGGGAATGGGGAAGGTGCAGCAAGGTGCTGAGAGCTGCCCCTGACCACAGAGCCACTTAGCACAAATGTTCTGCTGCAGACACTGGGACACCCTCCACTCACCAAGGCAAACCCACATTTAAGAGACACAGGGCTTAACAGGTTCTTTTCCTGCAAGCCTTCTCAGAGCCTTTACTACATCCCTGCTCACTATGGTGCTCCCAGGGACAGAAGATTTGTTTGACAGTGTTTCCAACGTCTGGTTTTTTCTCGCACCACCCCCACCCCCAACTGGGGATACAACACACAACACAAGTATTTGCCTGGACTGGGAATTGAGCTGGTCAGCTCCTGGTTTGCAGGCCAACACTCAGTTCACTGAGCCACACCAGCCAGGGCTTCCCAAGGCTTCTTAACCAAGGTCCATGATTCACAAAGCATCACAGAGAGCCAGTGAGCCCCTAACACCTTAGGCACACCAGCACCATGGCACTGCCCAGTGGGAAACACTGCTCTTGGGGTGGACAGTGGCTGGCTCCTCTCCTCACCCTTAGCTGATCCCAGGTGAGCCCGGCTGAGGGTGTGTGTGCTGTTCTGTCCACCTGAGCAACCCCACAGCCCCCAACACTGAGCCTGAAACCTCCAGAGCCTGTTCACTGACAGATACAAATGCCATTCGCTGAGAATATTTCATACCACTCATCCAAACTTAAGCAAAGCCAAGTGGCACTCCTCTGGGAAAGGGGTGTTAAACACTGAGTGTTCCCCACCCTCCTTTCACCATGTCCTTGAAGGAGCTTCCACATGTGGGCATGGGGCTTGAGTTGCCAGGCCAAATAGCAGCTGCTTCCTCTGTCCTAACATGCCTGTAGGATGTAGAGTAACAGCAGCTAGAGTAATAAGAGCTATTGTCAAGCACTTTCTCCTCTAATCCTTACAGAACCCCTATGAGATAAGGTTCTTATTGCCATGTAATAACATGAAAACCAAGGCTCAGAGAGGAGAAGCATCTGCAAGGGACAGAGCCAGGACTCCATCAGGTGCCCCAAGCCTGTCCTCTTACCCACTCTGTTGGTGGCAGAGCAGGGAAAGGTGCAGTGGTGCCCTAGGCCAGCCTGGAGACAGGAAGTCCCTGATGTATGGAGACAGCCTGTTCCTGGAGAATTTCCTGCCCTAGTCCTGAGCTCAGGAGCCTGGAAGGGTCAACACACAAAATCCAAGAACCAAAGGGGAGAAGAAGCTCATTCTGAGGGCTCCATCGGAGGTCTAAATCCCTCCTCTGGGTCCTCAGTTGCCCTCATCAGGCTCCTGTTTTGCTCCTCTCCATAACTCCCCTGCCCTTGTCCTGGCCTGATGCTCAGAGCATGCCCAATGTTGCCAGCCTCCCTGGCATGCCCAGACCTTTGACCTATTGGGGCCTTGAGCCCACGCAACTACTCCAAGGTGCCCCAGTACCTGTACACTTGGTCCCAGCCCTCCTGGTCAGCCCTCCCAGCAGCCAGTCCTGCCTGGGGAAAACTATACAGGAGTGAGGTGTTAGGTGGTGACAGGAGGCCTGACCTTAACTGCAGTTAAATTTAGAGGGTTTAGAGCCATTCCTGGAATAAATAAGCACTGTGAGGTTGATAGTCTCTTAAGTGACAGTAAAGGATGCTTTCACTGTTGCATCTTGGACATGAAGCGGCCCGGGTGGCACTGACTTGGTTCAGAGTATCCGATATTCTTCTCTTGCTCAAATCACTGCCTAGAAGCAGAACTACCCACACCTTAGTAGACCACTGCTGTACACTTTTGTGGTATAAGGTGTTTTAGCACTCATGGTGTTGAAGGGAGTTGAATCTGCTTATGGAGTTGCACTTGAATATGTCCTAGTGAGTTGGATGGGAAAATGCTTCATAGATGACAGGAGAGAATATTGAAATAACAATAGTTGCATTAAAAACATTTTAAAATGAATGAGCTTAATTTTAAAAGTATGAAACCCTGCCTCTCAATTTTAACAGGACACAGTCTAGTACTGGGTCAAAATGATGTAAGCATGAACATTACCCTATGCAGAAAGATGCGTTTCTGGGAAGGCTTCATCATCCAAAGTAGGGGGTATGATTTGACCCCCTACTTTCTGGGATTTAGAACATCTCATGACTAAGTGTGCATAAGAGCTGTTGTATTTTTTCATTGTGCTCTTCTGCATTATTTGAGACACATTGATGAGGGTCACTCCTAATTTGGGATTGAAGAAAATAGAGAGGAAAACCCAATTCCCTAAATCCATAAAGTTCTTAAAGGTCCAAGAGGAAGGAGATTGGTTCAGATCGCCTCATGCTTTTTGTTCCCTGTTCATAAAGGGCATTAATGCAACTCATGAGTACATTAAGGGCAACAGCTTTGTTTATTGGATTAAATCATTCTGTATATCCCATTATACCAATCCCTCCTGCATACAACTCAAAGGGCCGTGTAGGTCATATGGGTGATTAACCAGTAGACTTCTGCAGGATATGTTGTTGGCTTTCTGTTCCTTAAGGAGACATTTGAATTTTCTGAGCCGGTCACTGTTCTAGATATGGGGTATTGAATTGTGAGGGAGGTCCCAGATTCTCCCTTGTTTACCTTCAAATTCAAAGTGGATAATGATAACAGAATTCTCCTTTTTTTCACATGTAGAATTAGAGATCATTAACACAGCTATTTATCCATGGATCAGTCATTTTGTGGAATGCTCTTTTAAAAAACTGCAATTCCCATTTGCCTCTTCAGTCTTACTTTTTAGCCATCTTTGTCTTATGATTCACTATGTATATGTGTTTTCCCCGCAAAAATTCCAAGACCTTTCCCTAGTTCTTTAAAAATAACTTAAAGCAGCTGTCTGGAGCAGGATTTTAATCTTACCAGGGAAACAGAAGTGTATATTAAAGGAGCCGCTAATACCCGCCTTTCACCCTGGTAACCTATGTTCCTCTTCCACAGTTTCTAAACAGAGGATCAAAGACTGATGAAGATTCATCATACCTCACCTTCACCTCTCCCAGGACCCCCTTCCCTCACCTTCATGCTCCCTTACCTTTACATGTATACTCATACACTAGGCGAGCCTCTGATTCGTAAACATCTTCAACTCTGCTTCCTTGTCTTTTGTTTTCCTGTGTTCTAATTACCTGGAATGACATCCTACCCCCATTGAGACCTATTGCTGTCCTACCTGCCCAGGAAAGCCTTGCTGAAATGCTCCTCCATGAAGCTCCAGCAGCCTTTCTCTCCACCCTCATCTACTCCTCTCTCATTCCTTCATTCTCATTGAGCCACACTAGCCTGCTTGCTCTCCCTTAAACATCATAAGCATATTCCCACCTTTGAGCTTTCTTTCTTGCTATTCCTTTTGCTCAGACTGTCTTTCCTCAGACAGCCACACTGCTGTCTTCGCCACTTGCTTTTATATCCTTTCCATCTTTATTCCTACTTTGTTTTCCTTTACCACCATTCCTCATAATGCTTTACTTATTTTTTCTTGTTTATTACCTGTCTGAGACCACTAACATACTGCATGAGGACAGGAGTTTTATCTCTTTTGTTCACTGCTCTTATGTCTAACAGCACCTAGAATTAGGAATGAAGTAAGTGGTGTGTAAAAATGTGATGAATGAATATCAGTAATTATATCACCTAGTTCTGTGGTATGCTTTTGCCATAACCACATTAAGTTAGCATTTAATAATCTGTTGTATAGGAGCTCCGAAATATATAAGGAAAATCTTGGAAGACTTTTAAGAAAGATACAGACAGCAACACACTAATAGTAGGGGATTTTAATACCCCACCATCAACAATGGATAGATCTTCCAAACAAAAAATCCCCAAAGATGTTGTGGCATTGAACAACACTCTAGAGGAAATGGACCTAACTGATGTATACAGTCTTTTACCCCAAAGAAGTAAAATACACATTCTTTTCAAATGCGCATGGATCATTCTCTAAGATAGACCACATGGTATGTCACAAGACAAGCCTCCACAAATACAGGAAAATCAAAGTCATACAAAGCATCTTCTCACATCACAATGGGTTGAAACTAGAAACCAATCTCAAGGGAAAAAAACAAAAATTCTCTAATTCATGGAGACTGAATAACATGCTTTTAAGCAATGAAGGGGTTAACAACGAGATCAAAGATGAAATAAAAAAGGTCCTGGAAAGAAATGACAATGGACACACAACAGCCCGAAACCTATGGGATACAGCAAAGGCAGTTCTCAGGAGGAAATTTATAGCAATGCAGGCCTTCCTGAAAAGGTCACAAGAAGTTTATAAAAACAACCTAACCACAAAGCTGAAAGAACTAGAAGAGCAACAACAAACAAAGCCCAGAGCAAGTAGAAGGAAGGAAATCATTAAGATCAGAGCAGAACTAAATAACTCAGAGATTCAAACCACAATTCAAAGAATCAACAGGTCCAGGAACTGGTTCTTTGAAAAAATAAACAAAATTGACAAGCCTTTATCCAGACTTATCAAGAAAAAGAGAGAGAGGACCCAAATAAACACAATCAAAACTGGCTGAGGAGAAATCACAGCTGATACCTCAGAAATACAAAAGATTGTAAGAAATTATTACAAACAATTATATGACATGAATGGAACTGGAGAACATTATGCTTAGTGAAATAAGCCAGTCGGTGAAAGACAAATACCATATGATCTCACCCATTTCAGGACAATAATGTACAAAACTAACAACAAGCAAAACAGAACCAAATATATGAATAAAGTGGATAGGCCTTCACTGGTCAGGGGGAAGGGGGTTGGGGGTAGGGAGGAGGAAGAGGAGCAGTTTAGACAAGAACCTAGTATAAAGGAACCATGGACATGGACAACAGGTGGGATTGACTTTGGGAGGAATGGGTGGGTGGGAAGGAGGTCAGAGGGGAGCAAAAAGGGGATGGATGTAATACAACAACAATAAAATTAAAAAAAAAAAAACCAGAGACAAAAGCAGAATGAACCAGCTCTCTTTCATCCACAAGCGCAACCTTTAGTCAGCTTCCATGGCTCAACTTGACTCGCTGTTACCTGGAAACCTTATCTAATGCCCTGAGTCAGATTGACTCAATCCTCCCACATCATCTCACTGAATAATGAGAACTTCATAAAATCCCCTCTCTGGATTTCAGAGCCCAACAAAATTGCTGGTATGCAGTAAGGGCTCAGTGCTTACTTTTTGGAATTAATGAATTTCTCACAAGTTTGCTTTAATTTTTCTAGATTCTTCCTTTTCAACATTTCCAAAAGATGGTTGCAGTGAGAAAAACAGGGGAGAGTGACGGGGAGTGGGAGAAGGGTAGGAAGGGGAGATCTGCTAAGAAACACTTTAGATGGAAAATTACTTATTGCTTCATAGTCTCCACAAACCATAGCACAATGAATGGTGTTCAGTAATGCTAGACAGGTGTTTGAGGGTTTAATGATTAGCTGAGTTTATAGGAAGGACTTTTTTTATCCTAACTACTGTGATTTTGCAAACAGAATTCTAATGTTGTTTGAGTTGTTGAGATCAACTATAGTTTTAATATTTTCAGAATTCATTCTTTTTTTTTAAATTAAATATGCATCACAATTTTTTAAAGTTTTTTTATTCACTATTTTTAGAGGGAAAGGCAGGGAGGGAGGAAGAAAGGGAGAGAAACATCACTATATGGTTGCCTTTCACCTGCCTCCAGCTATGGACCTGGCTGGAGACCTGGCTTGCAACCTGGTTATGTGCCCAGGCTGGGAATTGAACCAGCAACCATTGGGTTCACAGGCCAGTGCCTTATCCACTGAGCCACGAGCCAGGACCAGAATTCATTCTTAATCCTGACTTTGATTATTTCTTTATCTGTATTATCCTTTTACCTTATATATATTGTATCATTTCAATGGTCGTGACATCGCACAATTCTATATGCTGTGGTGTTTAGTTTTGTGCTACTGGCAGCAGAGCAGAAAGGTAGCCAGGATATTTCATTGATTCAAAAGTATTTTGTAAAAAGTATTTCAAGTAATGGTAAACAAAGGCCTACAACCAAGAATACTCTACCCAGTAAGGCTCTCATTCAAGATAGGAGAAATAAGGAGTTTCCCAGACAAAAATAAAGACTAAAAGAATACATCTCTACCAAACCAGCATTGCAAGAAATGCTAAAGGGTCTGCTTTAAAAATAAGTAAACAAATAAAATGAAGAAACAGAGAAAGCCAAAGAGGAATACAGACACAAAGGGAGAAAATGACAATGAATAAGTATCAATCAATAATCACCTTAAATGTAAATGGATTAAATGCACCAATCAAAAGACATAGGGTAGCCGAATGGATAAGACAACATGACCCACATATATGCTGTCTTCAAGAGACCCAC
>PVIW01014351.1:0-23824 GCA_004026585.1 Noctilio leporinus | reverse complement strand
CATATGATCTCACCCATTATGGGACAATAATGAGCAAAACTAACAACAAGCAAAACAGAACCAAGTATATGAATACGAGGAATAGGCCTTCAGTGGTCAGGGGGAACAGGTTTGGGGGGAGGGGAGAGGCAGAGGCAAAGAAGGGGAGCAGCTTAGACAAGAACCTAGTATAAAGGAACCATGGACATGGACAACAGGTGGGATTGACTTTGGGGGGAATGGGTGGGTGGGGTGGGGGACAGAGGGGTGCAAAAAGGGGATGGATGTAATACAACAACAATAAAATTTAAAAAAAAAAAAGACTTATCCACAAAGTCATAATAAACTGGCTATACTTACCAGTTGCTCAATGGTGAGATTGGCCTCTGAGAATCATGGCACAAAGGGGCCAAGCCCCGTATGTGCTTCCTGCTGGCACTGGTGTCTAGTCAGAGGAGAGGGCACAGGTGATTTTGTGAAACCTCTTCCAAATCCGCCAGTCAGGTAGCCCAGGAGGGCAGAAGGGCAGGACAACCAGGGGGTTATTTTTATAAAGGAAAAAAGAGGAAGGAAGTTTCCTCCCACCAATACTGTCTCTTTGGTAGCAAAACAAATAAATATATAAATGCATGACCATAGTAATTTGTCTTTGGGGGGAGATTAATCTTTGTTCTTAGCTCTAAGCGGAAAGCTATGGACTGGGAAGATACAAAGGAAATGCAAGGCAATGTCTGATTTTCGGCAGATTGCAATCTAGCTGGAGTGGTGCAACGTGTGGGACAGTTTGGGCAACAATTCACAACATATTATTAGTAACTTAAATAACAGAGACAGATGGTAAAAGTTTGTGAACTCAGAGGAAGAAAAAACTGTATACATTCTAGCAGGAGAACTCAATCACCTGACCTGAATGAATGAAGAATCTTTGAAAGGGGCAAGCACAGGATGAAGGGACTCTGTGTGTACGTGTGTGTGTTCATATATAATAGCCAGTGTGAAAGCAAAGTGTCCAGACACTGGGGAAAGGCTGAACTGGCTGTCCTGGAGAGCTTCTGTGACAGGGAAAAAAAAAAGTGGCAAAGCGATTTACATTTGGGCTGCCAAGTTCACTGCCTTCCATTTAGTAAGTGTTGCAGGCACACAAACCACTGGTGGATTGACCATTGACCAAGTCTTTCCTCTAGCTTTTCTTCTGGGTGGGAGCATGTCCCATAACTTTGATTATGCTATGTGCCCACTAAGTACTCCTGGTTTATTCATGGCTTTCATGAAAGATCAGCCTGTCTATAGCATAAGGTCCACGATGCACCATGATTTTGAGCAGAAGGTGAGCCAACCAGGAGTCTCTGGACACCATAAGGGTTCCTAGCTTAGCCCTTCATCTTAGCCCCACATCTCAGCAAGTGACCGTTTTATTGTGTTGACTAACAGTTTGATAGTGCAGAGATGAGGTAGTATTGGCAAGAAATGAAAAATATTCTGACTGGGATGGAAGTAGTATTGAAAATGTCAGGCTGTCTAGACAGTGTCAAGGGGTATCTGATGGAGGCTGAGATTTTGTGGGATGTTTTTCTCAGCTTTATAGAGGTGTAATTGACATATAGCATTGTGTACACTTAATATGTGCAACATTTTGATTTGATACATTTATAAATTGCAAAATGATAACCATCATAGTATTAGCTAAAACCTCCATTCTGTCACAAAGTTGTCATTTCTTTTTTGTGGTGAGAAAGTTTAAGATCTACTCTCTTAGCCATAGTCAAGTATTTTGGGATATTCATTCAAAGTTTATCTTTCTTACAACTTAAACTGTTCACAACCTGTGTTGAGTGCAGGTCACATGTATTGAGAACTAGAGATATAGATAGGTATATAAAGGCCCATCTATATCTCTATATAATTCTCTTGGATTTAAGATTCCATTCTGGAAATATGTTTCAGGAGAAATAAATATAAATACAGATGAAAAAATCAAAGAAAATGAAAGCAAATATTTTAACCAACCAAATATCAGCTCATGAATTATGCATAGTAGCTTGATGACATGCAATGAAGTCATTAAATTAATTTACAGCACACTATATTCCAAGTGCCTGTTATGGCCAAGAATGAATGGTTTAACATGAAAAATGCTCATGCCATAATGTTACATGAAAAGGGGACAAAAAGTATGCTTGTAAGCATAACCATGTAAACCACTTCCTTCCCAAATTGATGCCTGAGGTTAAGAATGAAAAGAATATTTAAGAGTTTGGTTCAGCGGTGGGATTACATCCAATGTTATGTACTTCTCCTCTGTAATTTTATGGTTTTTTTTAATTTCTTTAATAAAGAAAAATTAAATAAGACACTAATCTAGAGGCATGGCTATTAGCAAACAAATAAAATTGTTCATTGTTCTGATTCAACTGATCAGCCAGTTCTGGGTCTTCTAGCCAAGGGTTTCAGATCTGTTTTCCATTTTGCTTACTCTTAGTCCTGATGGCACCAAGGAAAAAAAGTAAAAGAGAATTCAACTTATTTGTCTTAAATAAGGGCTGACTTCAGCAGCACCTTGTCACACCTAAAATCATCCAGATTCATTCAGACTGGCTGGATTCCAGGGTTCTAGAGTACACTTGGCAACTCTCTCCAGCATTTGATAGAAATGCAGCATATACATGATGTTGTGCCAATGTTTTTGAAGTATAAATTGCTCTTTGCAAAGGTCTGATGCTTATGATTGTAAAAGTTATAACACTTTTTGCAACAGCATGGATGGACCTGGAGAATATTACACTAAGTGAAATAAGCCAGTCAGAGAAAAACAAATACCATATGATTTCACTCATACGGGGACTCTAATGAAAAAACTAAACTAACAAGGAAAATGGGGAAAGACTCATAGGTGAAGAGCAGGATGACAGTTAAGTAGGAGTAGGGAGGTTATAGGGGAGGGATTGAGCAGAAACGAAAAAGGACTCATGGACATGAACAATAGTGTGGGGATTGCTGTGGGGAAGGAAATTAAGGAGACTAAATGGCAATGGGAAAAAATACAATAAGGATTACATTTCTAAAAGACAGAGCATTTTTTTTCTACAGTGTATAGGAACTTTTGGTCTAGCTTTACTCTAAACCTCTAGTTCCCAAAAACAATTACTGCACACAATCTACATTCTGAATTCTACTAAGGAAATACACAACCTCTTGAGAACAGAACTTCCAGGTCATACAAATTAATCTAAGACATTTAAACATTTTGATGAGGTCTGAACAGAACTGTAGGTGAGCAGCACAGTGTATATGAAGAAAGTGTCTGTCATTTTTTATGTGATAGTTTAGGAGTTTTGAAGATTAAGGGCACATCAGAGTTGGTATTTCTTGTGTTTTGATAATCTACAGCAGCACTTTTCAAACTTTCTCATCTCCTGGCACACATAATCACTAAAATTCTGAGGCACACCCCAAAAAATACTTTTTGCCAGCCTGACAGAAATAGGTATAATTTTGACTGATTTATAAAAAATAATAATAGTAATTACCTAACTCTTTGCTCCAAAATGACTTAAAAAAAAAAAAAAACAGTAGGCTGTACTTGTATATAAGAATTTCTGGTACCAAGAATTAACCAATCTGATGCAACCTTACCATGCCATGTGACCAATACAATAAAAATCTATTATGTAACCTATATATTTATAGTTAAGGACAGGACATTCACACCAGAGGGTAATTGTTGTGTTGGCTGTTGTCATTTTTTAAATTTGACAGTATAAGGGAAAAGAGGTAAGTGCCCCTGACTAAATAGTCAAGTATTACATGTTTTAAAAACTGTTACAGTACACCAGTGTGCTTCCGCACACAGTTAAAAATTGCTCATCTGCAGTGTCATGGAATGTAAAAAGAATGAAATTGTAAGAGAGTTTTCTGGAGATTATAAGCATGTGGTTGATATATGTACATACATCTCATCTCACAAAAGAAAGGCCTATTATCTCAATGAAGGAGTATTGATTGAGGGTTCACTATGCTCTAGTGATAGTCAAAGCCCAGCACATACAGTGACCAACAAGTCAACTTGAATCCTTCTAACAAATTTAATTTTCAGTGACAGGAGACACACAAGTAATTATACAAATAAACAAGCAATGAGATGTCAGAAGTTCCTGGGCTGTTCAGATCTATTATCCAGTAAAGGCCTCTTCAAGAAAATGACAATGAGAGGGAAATTCCAGTGACAATTCAGCAATGCAGAGATTAGAGCTTCCCAGTCCTATGGAATAATCACTGGAAAACCCAAAGAAGAATAGACAATGAGGTATTTCAGAGTTGCATCTGCTTTACCTGAGTTCTTTCCATTCTGTAAAAAATCTGCTGAGTTACAGTATAGTCTGTTTCTATCAATTTAGGCAATTTAGTAGTTTAGCGACTTAGTAACTAAGTTCCAGCATCTACACTGTACTTCAGGCCCAAGAAAGACATAGGCCCCAGCACCCCTCATCTAAAATCCTTGGAACTGAGCACATTTTATTTTATTTATTTATTTATTTATTTAAAGATTTTATTTCATTATTTCCAGAAGGAGGGGAAGGGAGCGAGGCAGAGAGGGAGAGAAACATCAATATATGGTTGCTTTTCACCTGCCTCCAGCCACAGACCTGACTGGAGACCTGGTTTGCAACCTTGTTATGTGCCCTGGCTGGGGAATCTAACCTGCGACCTTTGGGTTCGCAGGCCGGCACCTTATCCATTGTGCTACCAGCCAGGGCTGAGCACATTTTAGAATTAGGAAATTTTCAGGTTTCAGGAAAAGGGTGCCTTCTTCTATAATAAGTTATATTGTATCTGGGCAGAAAATTAAATATAGTTGATCCTCCGTTTTAGCCCAGTCCAGCTGCTGTAACAAAACATCACAGACTAAATGACTTGTAAACAACAGAACTTTATTTCTTACCATTCCAGAGGCTGGGAGTCCTCTGAGATAAGGGACAAGAATGGGGTTCTGGTGAGGACTTTCTTCCAGGCTGCAAAGGGTGCCTTCTCATTGTGTCATCACAGGAGTTTTACCCTGCCAAATGCTACAAAAGGCCAAAACTCAAAATGTCAGAGTTTGGAGCAAAGAAAAGTTTATTGATCAAGAAGGCACCAACAGAAAAGATGGGAGCCTTAGTGGTGCCTCAAATCCATCTTGCTTACAGGACTAAGTTAAGGCTATAAAGAGTTTAGGGGAACACATGTGAGGCAGTGCTGGCGGGGTGAGCGTTAAATGGTGGACCTTGGAACTTGGCCATTTATGATAAAGGGTGTCAACACCAGATCTTCCTGGACAACATACCCTTTGCTTCGCTCCAGTGTTCAGGTTCTAGTCATGTCCCAGTTGTTTGCTTCTTTGGGAATGGGGAGGCTTTGGTTTCAGGTGCAGCTGGAGATGGATGTTCTCTCCTCTATGCATACTTAGGCTGCATGACTGGCAGTTTTGGTTTATTGTCTCTGAACAGCAGCTCAGCATCTTGCCAAATAGAATAGGACAGCTGTGAGCTGGGAATTTATCTATTGAGTTAGACTTGAACTCCCTGTGGTTAGTCGGGACTAAATTCAAAATTAGAATCTAACAGCCATTTTACTCACAGACTGGACTCTCAGGTTCTGCCCTGTCTGTTTCTGCCACCTGAGTCAAACCACTACAGGGAAGTACCTTGGCCTGTCATCACCATAACTACCACTCAGCCAACAGGAACTGCATAAATTGTATCCTCATCTACATCTGCATCAAGCAACCTAACTGATCAGACTTGAAGTTCTCATTTGTGTAAATGGGCCTGATTAAAACTGGAGCAGAAAACTTCCTCTGTAAAAGACAGCCTCCTTGTATTTGTCTTGGCAGAGCACAATTTTAGTTTTCACCTGAGGCCGCATCTCCCCAGTTTGGAAACTGCGTGATTGGAAAATGTATCTCCTTTCTATTTTCCTAGTATCTTTTAGTGAATTCTTGTTAACAAAGGGCAGAGATCAGAGAGAGGAAACAAGTTCTGCCATGACTCTCATAACAGCACTAACCCCATCCTGAGGGCTCCAACCTCATTACCTCAATTCATCCTAATTATCTCCCAAAGGCCTTCTATCCAAATACCATATTAGGGGGTAGGATTTCAGTATATGAATTTGGGGAGGATATAAGCATTCAGTCCGTAATTTCTCATTATTTTCCGATTCCATATATGCACATTTGCCTACTTGCTGAAATATACCTGTGACCCCCAAATTGACCCATCAGTGCTTCTGCAGTTGGCCATGGGTAGAACAGCAAAACGTTAAGTGCCCATGTTCCCAGCTGTTGTGGAACAGGTAACACTCTGCCTGTTCCAGCTCTCACCTCACAAACAGGTGTACATTCCATGGTCTATTCAGTGCCACAGTTTTCACATTCCTGTGATACACTGTTTAAAATGACCCCCAAGCATGGTAGGGAAGTGCTGTCTGGTATGCTAAGATCAAGAAGGTTGTGATATGCCTTATGGAGAAAATACATCTTAGGTAAGCTTTGTTCAGGCATGAATCATAGTACTATTAGCCACGAATTCAATGTTAATGACTCAACAATATATATTAAGGTGTCTTTTATAGAAACACACATAAAACAAGGCTACATATTTACTGGCTGACCAACATGATGTGACCAGAGGCCCATGGGAACCCAACCCACCCTATGTAACTCCAGGAGGTAGTTCAGAACCTCATAATCCAGTGATCACAGCAACTTTATAGAATAGAACTACCACAGGTAATCACAATCAGCTGTGTTCTGAGATTTGCTCCAAGGAAAATATGAGTACTCACTGTGGACTTATCACAAATGCCAAAATAGTAAAGTACAATTATAGAAAGTTCATTGAAGCCAACTCTTGCTTTCCCATGTTACTGGCTGGCAGACAATGCATGGACCAGTGAAATTAACAGACGCTATTCAGATCTCACCTAAATTAAGAGTTACAACTTCCTTTTTCATCACATTTTTCCTCAGGGCAGCTGATGAGTAGGAAATTGGTAGATTTTAATCTCAGCTCCTGGCCTCCTCTTGGGGATGGTGCTAATGAACAAACATGAGCAGCAGAATAGGAGGGTGTGCACAGCAGCATGTGTATAATGAGGCTCTGGATGCTTAAGTATTAACTATAAAATGGAAGAGAAAATTTGGGGAATGCACATATGAAATATATATGAACATATATAAATAAAAATATATAAACATGCATATAAAAGAAATATTTATTTTTTAAACAGTTCATTTTATCAATTAATATGTGACTATTTTCCCATCAAAATAAATTTATATAATAAATGTTTATTTGAAAGTTAAGATCTAACACTATATATGTAAAAGGCATAAAATATGTTTTCACATTTTTTTTTAATTTTTATTATTTTTAGAGAGAGGGGTAGGAAGAGAGGCAGAGAGGGAGATAGACACCAATGTATGGTTGCCTTTCACCTGCCTCCAGCTACAGACCCGGCTGGAGACCTGGCTTGCAACCTCATTAATATGCCCTGGCTGGGGAATTGAACCAGCGACCCTTGGGTTTGCAGGCCAGCACCTTATCCATTGTGCTGCCAGCCGAGGCCTGTTTTTACATTTTTTAGTCATTGTTCCTGGTCTATGTTTGAGTAAAAATCTATTCCTGACAAATTTAGAAGCAATTTTAAAAGCAGTTTAGAAGTGCTTCCTGTTTTATGCCTTTCAAATAAGATGGTGCTGATCTTAAATTTAGTTCATCATATATTCATATGTCCTCTTAGTATCTTGAGTTGTGTGTGTATAATATACTTATATACTTATATATGTACATATTAATTTTAGAGGTGGCAACTTCTTTATCTACTTGAGATCACAGAGAATAGAAATTACTTTCATCCTTTTGATGAATTTTATTTTGAGTTTTAAATACACAGCCATTATGGAAATTATTAGAAAAATAATCATTATATATACATTAAATTACTTGAAATAGTTTTTATTGTTGGGAATCCTAAAAATATACTATTTTACATATACCCTTCATTTCCTGATAGATCTTTACTAATTCACATCACCAGTTAATATTTAATTCTAAATCCACTAAATCACCAGTTAATATTCAATTCTAAATCCACTAAGGACTAATAACTTTGGCACCTGCATGTACACAGTTACTGCTGTCACATGGAAGGTCTTTTATAGTTAATGGTTCTTGGTTTTCTTGGGTTATAGGCAAAATAGTTATATTTTGGGGACTTTGGGCAACAAAATCACTTTGTCTAGACAGTAGCCAACATCAAAGACAGATAGAAATGCCCATTCCAAGACCCCAGCCACAATAGGAAGTCTCTGTGAGTACACACTTGAGATTCTCACCAATGTTTAGGAAACAAAGAATTCAGAAGAGCTGAGAGAACACCAAAAAGGGGCTGGAGATGAGGGGGCACCTGCATGGTGAATGGAGGTATTGAGTAAGGCCACAAAACTCCCTGCACTATTTCCTCCATGCACAATAGGCTGAAAGGAAAGTCTGTGGATACCCAGGCTTGGGGTGCACAGCTGATAAGCAATTCCTTAAATTGCTTTCTCCTTTAAAAAAGAAAACCTCTTTTATTAAAAAAATATTAAAAGGTATCTCTGCCATTGTGAGTATAAATTTCTGTCATGTTCCTTTTCCAAGAATTATTCACCTTATAAACTCAAACACAGGAGAGTCAACTGTTCATGTTCTTCAAGAGAGAGTGGGTTTCCACTTCTGTGACCCGCTGTGAGCTGCCTGCTTCCTGAATGGGCACTTTCCATGTGTGCTAGGTAATGAAGGGAGACAGGGGAGGGTAAAATGATCAATTTTTTCCATTATTTCCCTAATGATTCATGATTCATTCTCACCTTTCAATAGAAGTTGAACAATACAAGATTTCCCCTTACACCCTGAGAGATTTGTATTGTCAGATGTGTTAAAAAAAAAAAAAATACTCTGGTGGTGTTTAGTATTATTCACACTTTTTCTTCCCTCCATAAAAGAATTATCCATCACCTTCTTTGCCACAAATCCCTGTGAAGGAGGCTTTACTTGGTCCTTATTTAAGCTCAGTGGGGCACCACTCTTCTGCTCTCTTCTGGATCCAAGGCCAGGAGTCTCTGGCCTCAGTTTGATATTTCAGTCTATGCAGTAATGTGAAGAGTAATGATGAACTCATTCTTCGGGTCTTCAGTGCATCAAGTACCAGGCCAGCAGGGCAGGTCACAAGGATAACTTCAGAACCACCAAGCAAAGAAGAACAAGGTTTTCTGGTGTGTTTAAGCTTTTCCTTGGCCTTATCTAGTCCATTGATAAGCTCACAAAAGGCATTCTTCACTTATTTTATGTTTTGGATTTCTAGTATATCCTTTTGATTCTTTCTTAGCATTTCCATCTCCATTTATATTAGCCATCTGTTCATGTATGATGTCCATTTTTTCTGTTAGAACCCGTAGCATATGACCATAATTGTTTCAAATCCCCTGCCCTGTTAATTACAACATTCTTGTCATATCTGAGTCTGGTTCTGATGCTTGCATATGTGTTTAGAATGTCTTGTAATTTTCTGTTGAAAGCTGGTCATGATGGACTGGGTAAAAGGAACCAAATACTGGTTTCTATGTAGGTATCTGCCTGTGAACTTCTACTCATGTACCCTGTGAATCTTTGTATCAGCTTGTCTCTCCAATGATAAGGGCATTGGTTTGTCCTGCGACCTCAATTTTTTTGCTGAATCTAAGTTGTTAATTTAAATTTTGTTCAGCTTTTTTTTTTTTTCTTATTGTTAGGCTCGAGTGGTGACTTCAAAGCACCTTACAAGTTGGACCAGAAACTAAAAGGCAATGTGGTTAATCCTTTGTCAAGAAATCCATGGTTACTCCTTAATAAGAGGTGTATGAAAGGCATAAAATATCCAATAAGGACACTTCATCTGGTAAAGACGAAGACTCTACATCTAAACACATGAACTGGAGAAACAAGCCAGCAGAGGAGTAAATGAATCTATAGCAATCTCCTCCCAAATCCAAACTGGAATTACAGCTTAATTGGGGAGAAATCATCCCCAGATGGAATGGTCAACAGAACACCAACTGGAGAGAAGTCTTATTATCAGGGACAGAACAGAAGAGCCAATTCATCACAACATGACCAGTAGGAAGTGCAGAGACATGAGAGGGCTGGCGGGGCTCCCATGGGTGGCAGCTGAAGGGACGGGGAAGCATCTCAGCAGTCAGGGGCTCCACCTGAGAAGGGTGGGATCTAAACCCCCACTGGGCTTCCCAGCCTACAGCAACACAGCTGAGAGTAAAACAGTACCAAGCTGGGAAAAGCAAAATGCCACCAGGTTTAGCTGGCTTGACAGTAAGACCGAGGTCTTAAAGGGACGATGCACAAAAATACAGAGGCACCCACCCACCCTGGGCTCCAGCAGGAAAAGGGCAGAGTGGACTAGAGAAGCTTGGGGAAAGTTTGGGTGAGTGGCTTTACGGGAAGAATTGAAGTAGCAGCCCATGAGTCCAGTGCTGACCCATCCCCCATACAGCCAATAGACCATTTTCCTCCAAAGAGCGGGAGCCTGAAGGGAAGCCACAACCCCACCCCTAGGAATTAATCTGCCCCACCCAGCAGTGCCTAAACCTGACCCCAGATCACAGGTTGATTGGATTAACAAGTGAATTCATCTGCCCCACCCAGAGGTGCCGAAAACTGACCACTGATCACAGGCTGATTGGATCAACAGCTAAAGGAGACAAAGATGATGGCTCTCTGGAATCTCCTACTGACTGACTAGGCCCAGACTGAGACAGGAGCTGACAGCCACCAAGCACAGATCCAGGAAGTGAAAAACAGTGCACCTCTACACAACAGAAGGTCAAACCGCTAAGACAGTAAGTCAAAGCAGACCAATCTAAGAAGCAGAAACAAACAAGAGTCACCTAAAATGGGGAGACAAAGAAATAAACCCTCAGCAAATGGAAAGGAGGAATCCCCAGGAAGAGTACAAAATGAAATAGAGGCAAACACACTCTCAAACATGGGATTCAAAATAATGATGATAGAGAAGCTCAAAGAAAACTACAAACAACTCCAGGAGAACTATGAAAAACTCCAGGGTAGCTACAAAAAGCTCCAGGAAAACTACAAGGAACTTACTGAGAACTACACCAGCATTAAAAAGAACATAGAGGCCCTGGCTGATGGCACAGTGGATAGGGAGCTGGCCTGCGAACCCAAGGGTTGCTGGTTCGATTCCCTAGCCAGGGCACATAACCAGGTTGTAAGCCAGGTCTCCAGACAGGTCCATGGCTGGAGGCAGGTAAAAAGCATCCATACATTGATGTTTCTCTTGCTCTCTGCCTCTATCCCTTCTCCTCTCTCTAAAAATAATAAAATCTTAAAAAAAAAAAAAAAAGGACATAGAAACCTTCAATAAGAGCCAGGAGGAAATGAAGAATGCCATTTCTGAATTGAAGAACACAGTAGAAGGAATCAAAAGCAGGCTAGAGAAAGCAGAGGATCAGATCAGCCAGCTGGAGGTCAATGTAGAAAAGAATTCCCAGGCAGTGCAACAAAATGAAAAATGACTGAAAAAGAATGAAGAGGTTTTAAGAGAGCTGCAGGACAACATGAAATGTAATAACATCAATATCATAGGGATACCAAAAGGAGAAGGGGAGGAGCAAGGGATAGAAAACCTGTTTGAAAAAGTAATGACAGAAAACTTCCCTAACTTGAGGAGAGAAAATGTCATGCAAACTCAGGAAGCACAGAGGGTCCCAAGGAAGATGAACCCAAAGAAGATGAACCCAAACAGGCCCACTCCAAGACATATCATCATGAAAATGGCAAATTTCAAAGACAAGGAGAGAATCCTAAAAATAGCAAGAGACAAACAGCTAATAATATACAAGAGGGCTCCCATAAGACTATCAGCTGATTTCTCAACAGAAACACAAGCCAGAAGGGAATGGCAAAAAAATATTTCAAGCAATGAAAAACAAAGGCCTGCAACCAAGAATACTCTACCCAGCAAGGCTGTCATTCAAAATGGAAGGTGAAATAAGGAGTTTCCCAAATAAAAGAAGTCTTAAAGAATATATCTCCACCAAACCTGCATTGCAAGAGATGCCAAAGGGTCTGCTTTAAAAAGGTGAAGAAACAGAGACAGACAGAAACACAGGTACAAAGGTAAATGGATTAAATACCCTAGGGCAGCTGAATGAATAAGAACCAACTTTAACTTATGAATGCTTTAAAATGATCTTGTTATAAATAGATTTTACTAAATAAGGTACATTTTTGTATATTACTTGTATCTGCATTACTGCAGGTTAAGTTTTCTTAGATTAGAATCATTTCACAATATGGGAAAATCAGGTTACTTGCAATAACTCAGAAAAATTGAATGCAGTTAAGGAAGAAGAAAAACCTAAGAAAATGTGGATGTATACTACATAGAAGACATGCTATCTTTTTTATTCACTGTTACGAAATATGTGCTTATTTGTGGGTGTGTAATATATAGATTTTGTTAGCAATTTATGTTTTAAATAGCAACCAACTGGTCATGGGTGTGTTGTGAAATCAGTCAATCTTTAGGTTAGAAAAGATGCTGAGAAGGAAGACCAACTTGGATGGAAATTGCAAACTACTAAACTATATGATTCGTGTACATAGACAATATATATTCTCATATTAGCATGTAAATTAGATGAGATTCCTTTCAACTAAATTGTGGAAGTGTACATTTCCAGTTATGAAGGCCCCCAAACTGGGGATACACGGGGAAAAAAAAGAATGCTATAGTAAACTTTATTATTGAAATGTGAACATACCTAATCTCTACCTCAACTCTTAAATAGTTCAGGGGTTAGTTTAGGACCACATAGGAAGTCAACCACAAGTTCAAAAAATAGCTAGAATACTATCCTACACAATTATTTATATCCTAGGGATTTTTATTTTTTACCTAAACTTAGTAGACATAATAATTTCTACTCTGGTGACTGGCTGAGCACTGCAAGTACCATTATTTCTAAAGGCTTCAACTTGTAAAACACATGTAGAGGAAAAACAGAGGGTATTGAATGAAGTAAGACCTGTGCACAGCCTAAATAAATAAATAAATAAATAAATCTACTATTTAAGTTGGAAAACTCCAGAAAGAATAAATTGTAGTTCCAGTAGCTTAAAATAAAGTTGAGTTGTATTATTGGAGTGGGGAGGATCTTACTCAAAAACCAAATTCATTTTTTACTATGGGTTTGGCACTGTCTCTAAGACAACCTTCGCAAAAGTGAGTTCTGCAATACACTATTTCTGTGATATATTTAACAAAAATAGCATTCCAGAGTAAAATAAGTACTAAAGAAGAAAAAACTGTTTAATCTTGCTACAATATATCTAAAATACTACCATTTAATATGTAATAATTATGTAAGCTATTGGCATATTTAAAATTTTTTGTATTAACTTCAAAATTCAGTACGTACTTTAAATATGTGTAAAAATATATATGGGTGTAAATGTATTTTTGTATGTGTTTGGTAATAGTGCAATTCATATTACTTAAAAGAGTAATTCTTTAAGCCCTGGCTGGTAGCACAATGGATAAGGCACTGGCCTGCGAACCCAAAGGTCGCAGATTTGATTCCCCAGTCAGGGCACATAACCAGGTTGCAAACCAGGTCTCCAGTCAGGTGAAACGCAACCATACATTGATGCCTCTCCCCCTCTCTGCCTCTCTCCCTTCCCCTCTTTCTAAAAATAATGAAATAAAATCTTTAAAAAAAAACGAGTAATTCTTTAAACGAATTAATGTAGGCATTTTGGAGTAATGAAGAGAAAACTTTGTATTAATATGATTTGAGAAGCTGACAGAAGGCAGTAATTAAATGGTGAATTTTCTGGATGTGAAAGGGAAAAAAAATAAAGTACACATTGGTGGTTACAGAATAGACAAGGGAATGTTAAGAAGAACAAAAGAAATAGAGATGCCAAAGAACTTATATGCATGACATAAACTAAGGGGGACATTGCTGGAGGGAATGGGGTACTAGGTGAAGGAGGGAAAAGGGGGGAAAATTGGGAGAACTGTAATAGCAAAATAAATAAAATATATTATAAAAAATAAAGGAAGATACAAATTTTTTTTAATTTTAAATAAAAAATAATAAACACATGAACTGAATTGCTTTAACCTCTTCAACATTGCCATTAAAAACTTCCCAAATATATTTTCAATATTGAATGTAGTCAGTGTTAGAAAGCTGTAAGAGGAACATTGAAGAACCAGAGGTGAGCACCGAAACCTGAAAAATAAGATATTGAAGGTGACAGTGAAAATATAAGGACTGCTTAGTCTGGAAAAGACAGGCTTGATTTTCTATGACTATATTATAAAATTATGTATTCTTCAAGGAGAGAATAAGCATCTTATTGCCAAATGTGATGTCACCAATAAACATTAGCAATAATGGTATTAGCCCTATTCTCATTGGCTAGCACAGCATCTGGCCCACAATGGGTTTCCTGAAGGAAAAAAAAAAAAGAATGGACTCTATTATGTAAAGCGCACTGCCCAGATTTGCTTTCTTTGCTCCAAAAAATAGAATTTAAGGACACGGGCCTACATTTGTACAATTAGCTGAAATTAATTATTAGAAATAATCCTGGTATTTCTGAGAGAATTTGCTGAGAAAAGTCAAGCACTTTCTTTCCCATCAAATATTTAAGATTGGGAAAATTTAATTTTAATCCTGCTTGGAAGTGGTTGGGTCAACTATAAAATTATAGTATTTAAAAATCACTTCACAAGATTTTCTTTTAGGAAGATTATCCTGCGAAGCTTGAAAAAGAAGTACATCATAATTTGAGGGATCCTTCTATTGTTACAGGCACTCCATGGCCTTGCTAAAGAACATTAACTTTGTCCTAGAGATAATCTACTTGTAATATTCACTGTTTCTCTGGTTCTTAAAGTAAAACACAAGCAAATGTATACTTACATTTTTTCTAATGGTTCCTTTTTTAAATGCAATTTATATTTAGAGGTGGAAATTAAGGGTGAAAAAAACAGGAGTATAACAATCATGAAAGCTTAAAGCAGAAGTCAGGTGTTGGAACACACATCTGTTAACAGTGGCTCCAAAGTGGCTAAAAAATACAGTTCCCCTAATTAACCAATCGATCTCCAGGTCCAGCTCCTACTCAAGTTCAAAGCCAGACAAGTTAAAGTTAATCAACTGCAAAACAGCTTAAATGAATAGATTAAAAGTAGAGCGACAGATGCGTAGAGGAATGCTGAGGCTGACCTCATCCCCTGTCCCCAGGCCTCCTTCCCCCTTAGACTCCAGGGTGAGCTGCTTGGAAAAGAATTGCTATTGAAGTGCTTCCCTCTTAAGGGACTTCATGCTTCAGCACCTCCTCCCCAGACCACCCAGACCACGTGGAGCTGTTGATGAGAGAGGCCAGCCATCAGGATGCAATTCCGCACAGACATTTCCACCAACATGGATTATTTCAGCCTCGTTGATCACAGATTCTGTAGTTTTCCAGTGATTCATCTTACTCCTAATAATGTCAGAGAATTTTAGGCCCTTGAATTAAATAATGATAAATAGGAGCCAGGGACAGCAGCAGGCTGAGGCAAGGCTGCGTGTTTGAGCACGCAGCACTATCAGGCCTGATAAATCAGATCTCCAAAATAGTTTATAAAGTCCTGAATTGATGTGACCATTGGCGAGGGACAGAATTAGTGTTATAAAATAGGCCTGCAACCTACATTGTATGAAAGCTGAGGAAAGCCTTTTCTATAAATGCGGTGTCTGCGTAAGAAATGGTTGCAATGAGAGCTGAGTGAGTCACGGGGTGGGCGGGGAGTAATGTGGTTCAGTGACATCCAGGGCCAATGGCCAGGGCAGGGGGCTCCTCAGGGGCGGGGGGACCCAGAGCTGGCAGGAATGGGGTAAGGATGGTCCCAGGCTGCTCATTACTGTCCAAAACAGTGAGGACCCAGGCCACTCAGGGGGAGCAAAGGCCTGTTGAAAGAGAGTGGAGGCTTTCCAGTTCTGCATGGCTGTGTTTACAAATCCTGGACAGGGAAAGACAGCTTTAGGGAGGCACCCTCCTGTCCCAGGCCAGTCCTCATCAGCACAGCCAGGCCATGCAGGAGATCATCCTAAACCCCCACTTATCCTCCTCTCCACACATGTAATAATTATCTACTTCGTTCTTAAAAATGAAATAAAACTCATCTCTATTTTCTAAACATTTCTGTAACCAATGACAGCTTTGGAAATGCTCAGATCGCATGAGGCAAAGAGAACAGTGGAAATATGTTCATTTATAAGTACTATTAAAATATTATTTTGATTATTGGAGGCACTCTCCTAAAATTTAAGGTTCCAATTTTTTCCATGGTGGAAAAGGTCAGTCTTTCAGCATTTTCCTAATGAGTGAGTTCACTGTGGGCTTAACTAAATAAACCTTTAAGCATGTTTTAAATGTGGCAACACTGAACTTACTACAATTTCTCCTTCTCATCCAGTTAAGAGACTTTTAGGGATGTTCCATCTTGAGAAGATCAAAGCAGATAAATAGGATTTGTTCACTTAGTTTCTCTTTTTTCCACTTTTGTGACTGCCTAGAGTAAAATGGAAGACAGGACTCCAGCTCAAAGTACATTTCACAACCTCATGATAGAAATATACACAACCAAAATAGAAAATATTCAAACTCAACATAGATGTAAATGTTGATGTATACACTATTTGGCAACATGATGGGAAGAGCTTCAGGGTTTCATGGGAGATTTGCTCTTTTTTGGTGAATCCGTTAGGAATTTTTAAGGAAAAAGGGTTTAATGTGGTTATTACTTGGTGTTTCATTTTTCTTTTCATTATGGCAGAATACTTTTGAAGACCATTAAGTAGACCCACAGTGAAAGAAGGTCTCCATAAATAAAGCCAGTCTTAACCTATATAGGTACAATCACAGTTTTTCTTGGTGTAAAGAACCCAGAAGACCAGGACATCATTGGTGGAGGAGGGTGTGTGTGCCCTAAATGACATTTTCTTTATTATCTAAAAATGAGCCATTTACTCAATTCTTGTTGCTTGATTTTTAATCCTACATCCCATCATTGGTTTGATTTTATTTTTGCAGAAATAATAGCTATTATTTATTGATCACATACACCATTGCAGACAAAATATATACATTATCATCAATCTTCAAATGGTGTTATTATCAACATTTTACAGAAAGGCCTAAAGAGATTGAATGGGTTGCCCAAGGTTATAGGGATGGTAAGTAATGAAGCTGACTTTAAACCAGATCTGCCTCTCTCCAAAGTAATTGTTTTCCTACCAAATGCAGGCAAGTATAGACTTACTGAAATAAAAAGTGGCATAACTTAAACATTGCAGTTCTTGCCAATAATTACAAGGCCAAATATCAGCAGATGAGCCACTTTGGTGAATGTTAGTTATTTCCTGTTGTAATTAGAATTTTTCAAAGGTGTCATCTAAATTTACAGCACACCTGTGCACATGACATAGTGGAAATATATCAAGATGAGTGGACTATTGACAAAAAAAAAAGCACTTGACAGTATATTTATGTGCTAATTTTTTTAAATAAATGATCAGAAGTGCTGGGCTTATGGTACACAGACAAAATATTGCCATAAGACAATCAATCTCATGATTTAGCAAATAAATTGGATTTCATTTCAGTCATCTAGCTATTTAAGGTCAATAAGATAGATTTCATATTGTGTCCTTATCATTAATAAATCCTGGCTTGTCCTTATACTACGATGCTGTTTTGGACTTAATTAGACCCACACACTTCCCCCTGTAATAAAGAACAAAAAGATGATAATTCAAAGTACCCAAATTACATGGTTTTATTATTTCCAACTAAGAATAACTTGAGCAGCCTACTGCTTACTTTTCCAAAATTGTGATCTGTAAAAAAGGTTCTAAATAAAATTCTAAAACCAAAAATTGAGTGTAAGTTGTCCAATTGTTAAAAGGATGTTATTAGTTGTATAAAAGTGAGTGCATTCCTTTTTAAAAATCCAAGTAATACAGAGAGTACCAAGAAGAAAACAGAAATTATCAGAAATATCACCACCCATTCCCCCACCAAAGATAATGACTATTATTTTGGCTGTACATTCTTCTAGTTAACTCTTTAGATGTCTATCCAGACTTTAGAAGGACATGGGTAATACCATATGTGATGTTGTATAATATGCTTTATTTCATACACAATATGCTATGAACATTTGAATATGCATTGGAAAAAAGCTTTTAAAAATCTCCCAGGGGAATCCTTCCATTAATTAGGTATTTCCTACGCTGCCTCCTTCCACCCCTGCATCTTCATCTCTATCTCCACCTCAATCCGTACGTCTGCCTATCTCTCTCCTTTACCATGATGTGAAGATGTAACAAGAAGTGGCCATCCACCATCAGGAAGAGAGTTCCCACCAGAACTTGATCATAGTGTCACCCTCTTTGCAGACTCCCAGCTTCTAGAATCATGACAGACAAACTCTTGTTTATAAGCCACCCAGTTTAACTGACTGGACATACTTAGAATAGAGCTTACACAAATTAGGATGGACAAGAAGAAGAAATATCCTTATAAGAAAATGCACTTTCTAGCATGGGAAAGGTCTTCTGCAGTCCCAAGTACCCTTTTTCACATGTCCTTGATATAACTGATTGGAAAACTGAACTACAACCATATGCCAATACTCAACCCAGACAAATGAGTACCACTCCAGAGTTTCAATCATTTCATGATTTCCAAAATTACATTTAATTATCTAAAGTGTTCTAGTCAGACTTACCAGTGATGTATCAGTGATATCTGAGCAAAGTTTCTCTGAATGCAAGATGAGAGAATTACAACTTTTTGGTGGTTATAACTTCAATAGACTCTTTAATCACCAAAAAAATGTTAAATGATATATGCCACTATTGCAATATATTTTTCTGACTCCATCACAAAGGAAGAAAAAAAGATAGCATGTTTTAAAGAAAAATAATCCTGGATATAGGTGAAGTCTATCAAATAATGAATTCTGGTCTACTCCTGCTTTTCCAATTCTCTTAGGCAACATTAGTTACAGCTTTTTTCTATTATTGAAGATCAGCGTTGAGCAGATGACATAAATGCAATCAACATAATTTCATCAGTTTCATTTTTCTTACTTTCAGGACCTTCGGAAAAGCATTGAAAGTATTCTGAAAAAAATGATAACTTTTTGAAATCCTTCTCAAGTTACAAATCAAAAAAAGTTTTTCATTTATAATGCCTCTGTTTGCCTTGTGAATGTGCTCTGCCACTTCAGTAACATTTTTTCCTGTAACACCCAGCATTGGTTGGTTCTGGGTTTTGTTTTAGAGGGGAAGGATATGGTACTCTACTCCTGATATGAAGTCCACCCACCTAGCTAAGATGATCACTTTCCATGTTAGAAAAGATAGGTCAGGGAAGTTAGCACAGTGGTTAAATGTATGGATTCTGGAGTCCCAGCTGGATTCCAAGTCCCCAACACTAGTAACCATATGACCTTGGGCAGCTACTTACCCATTCTGTATCCAGTTCATATGAAAAGCAGAAATAATAAAATGTGATGATTAATGCATTAATATTTTAAAGAGCTGAGACTATGCCTGGTATAATCAGTGTTACTTGTGTTGGCTTAATAAAACATATACATAAGCAATCTGATTATGTACATAATCACTTCTGATGCTGAAAAAGCTTCACTGTGGGTTCTTTATATCATGTTAATCTCCCATCAGAGTCAACCTCTGGCACTTTCACAGATCAGCATTACTTTGATGACCCTAATTCAATGAGATCTAGATAAGGAAATCTCTCACTAGGTCATGACACAATGGGCCACATGGAGAAAAAGTCCATCAGAATAATTTTGAAGATGAGTGATATGAATATTTTAATTTTAATGAGAACATAAATGGGGAGTAAATTCTACCTATTATCTGTCCCATTCTTTCTGATTATAGTAGTCGAGAAGGGAAAAAACAAACAATTTCACTATACTGTGAAAGACTTGAATTATGAAAAACGTTCAAAGGAAATGATTTCAGGAAGAACTAATGTAGCATTTCCTTAGTTTGATAATGTTAGCACGTGGAACTACCGGGTCTTTAAGCTGAAGTATTTCAGGGTGAGGGCTTATATAGCTTCAAAATAATTTTTAAATTATTTACAAGCAATTGACCTGTATCTGTTCAATTAACAGTCCCCTAGAATGACTGTGATGTTTATAAAACATATCTGATTAATACAGAGGACATTTTAAGAATTCTGAATTTAGTAGGTTCTTATAAGTTATGGCATAATACATTTTCATATAATTTTATACAAACCAATAAAGACATAAAGAAGCCAACTTATTTTTGATGATTTCTCAGAGGGTTCCATGATATCACATAATACTTTGTTCCAGCATGCAATTGCTTTCTTTTTAACCCAAGGAGCAAACATAAAGCGATAAATACACAGATATGTGATTGTTGTGTTATCAGTATATATGTATACATAATATATATATTATGTATATTGATTTTACTTCTTATAGTATAGATATATACTGTGTGTATATATATGTGTGTGTGTATATATATATATACACACATTTAGAAATAAAACTAATACCTCAGAAAATCTTGAGTCAACAGTTCAGAAAAGATTTATGAATGCCCTAAGAATTATGAGAGATGCTATTAACTTGCCATAGTTTTTAATTAATATGCATAGGTAATCAATATGCACTGACTGAAGATTTATGCTGAGGAATCCAAACAATAAAAAAAGGAATTAAATTACACAATATGAACAGCTTCATTATTCACAGCTATGAAATATCCCAAGGCTTTCTCAGACACTTTGGACCAACTTGAAACTTATTTCTCTTAGACTTAAGTACCATCACAGATAGTCCCTGCACCAAGATTAATCCTTTCAAGGTAAAAAGAGATTGCACTAAATCTGCCCTGCTGGCTGATTAACTCAGCAGAGGTCCCCAATACGTGAATCACACCCAAAAGGAAAAATGAAAGACTGATTTGGCAAATATCTAAAACACTCAATGTGAATCCTGTGTATCTGTAGGTAACATGAGCATTTTAGAGAAACACAGCTTCATTTTAAGTAGAGCAACTTCTGGACCAATAGAAGATTAAGCACTAAAGTAGACTTGCTGATAGCACTGACCAACGTAACATTAAAAATGAGCAATTACCAAGGGGTTAAAATTAATAGGGGATCTTTTTCAGGGATTAGCAAATTATATTTAGCTATGAACAAACTCACCAAATAGGAACTATGAAGAAGAAACAGAGTAAATTTAAACTTCAGAAACAATATCCTTTAAGCACTAAGAGGGAAATAAACTGTATAAGATAATAAACTATACAAGATAATAAATCTGTAGGAATGAAATGTCAGAACCAACCTATTTCTTATTTTCACTGAAGAGGAGCTTACATCATAATAAAACTTTCAAGGTTAGTTCCTCTGATAACCCAGCAGGATGGAAATGTCTTTCCTGTCTAGTCCCAGAGCAGACAGTACAAAGCAACAAAGACCCTGACTTATTCCTGGTGAACAAAGGCTCTCCCAGCATCTGCTAGAATCAGGCTAAAGAGGGAAAGGGGTTCTTGGCTTTAGTTGTTCCCATCTGTTGTTAAGTATGCTGCTGATGGTAAAAAGTTATACAAACAACTATTTCTTTGCTTAGTTTGAAGACAACCACTTTTTAATAAATAAATCTCATGTGGTTTCCTCCTTACACCTCATAAAACCAGTGGGCACAATGGGTGATTTTGTTTATTGAAGTCACCTGCAAACACAACTACCTGAGGACTGCACAGATCAGGGCAAGGATATCATCTGAGGGGCCAGAAATGAGGACAAGGCAAAAGGATGGGGGATCTGGGGCCAGGTAATGTTTGCTTTTTTATCTGGTTATATAAGTAAATTTGTTTTGTAAGGATTTAGCAAGCTATATATTTCATGATTGTGTGCTTTTATGTGAGTTATACTTTACTTTTAGCATCCTCTAAAACTGTCCATTAGGTAAGATTAGTTAGTGTATAATAAACTGAAATTAAAAGGTCAAGAGGAATTTCTATATTACTTAATCCCACACTGCCTTGCATTTTTGCCCCAATTGAACTTTTAGGGCCCTGGGGGCCATGGGGAATCATCCCATTGGACTTACTCATTGACTAACTCCTTTGGCATCAGCATAGCCATTCAAGAAGTATCCCTGGCCCCATGGGTCTAAAGGACATCCCAAGAAATCTCCCATAAACACTAAATCTACTTAAAGTCTCCTGTAATCAGCCTTAGGCTTTTAGAAAATTTGTGTTCTAATATGTAATGTGCTCATTTGTTTTTTGTTTTTTTCCTCTAAGATTCTCAAATCTTTCAGGAAAATGAAGAAGCTATGTTGGGACTGCCTTCCCCATTAGCATGCTGTCACATCCCTAACTCATGAAATCATGGATTTAAGGTAGCTGGGCTCACATGCTTCCTGCAAATATATAAATATGTACACATTTTATGCTATATATAATTATTATATGCATTATACATCATTTTATATATGTACAATTTTACATATTGTTTTATATAGCTATATATATCATTTACTGTAATAGAATAATATATATACTGCATATTATTTAGTATATATTATATATTGTATTATAAAATTATATCTTTTTTATTTACTTTTATTGTTGTTGTATTACATCCATCCCCTCTGTCCACTTCCCCACCCACCCACTCCCCCCCAAAGTCAGTCCCACTTGTTGCCATGTCCATGGTTCTTCCATACTAGTTCCTTAACTAAACTGCTCCCCTTCTTTGCCTTTTCCTCCCCCCTGCCCACTGAAAGTCTATTCATTATAGTCATGTATCTGGTTTTGTTTGCTTATTTGTTTGTTTTATTCATTATTGTCCTGTAATGGGTGAGATCATATGGTATTTGTCTTTCACTGACTGGCTTATTTTACTAAGCATAATACTTTCTAGTTCCATCCATGTTGTTGCAAAGAATAGGAGTTCCTTCTTTCTTTCTGCTATGTAGTAAATACACCAAAGATTTCTATCCAATCATCCCCTGATGGGCACTTAACGCTGTTTCCAGCACTTGGCTATTGTAAATAGCGCTGCTATGAACATAGGGGTACATAGTTTCTTCTGAATTGGTGTTTTAGGGTTCTTTGGGTATAGTAACAAGGTCACTTTAAAGTATCCATAAGTTAAAGGTGTTTCTTATCCATTCAGCTGCCCTATGGGCTTTTGATTGGGACTTTGAATCCATTTACCTGTGTTTCTGTCTGTTTCTCCGTTTCTTCATCTTTCTAAAGCAGACACCCTTTGGTATCTCTTGCAATGCTGGTTTGGAGGAGGTGTATTCTTTTAGACTTCTTTTGTCTGGGAAACTCCTTATTTCACCTTCCATTTTGAATGACAGCCTTGCTGGGTAGAGTATTCTTGGTTGCAGGCCTTTGTTTTTCATCGCTTGAAATATTTTTTGCCATTCCCTTCTGGCTTGTTGTGTTTCTGTTGAGAAATCAGCTGATAACCTTATGGGAGCCCTCTTGTATGTTATTAGTTGTTTCTCTCTTGCTGTTTTTAGGATTCTCTCCTTGTCTTTGAAATTTGCCATTTTCATGATGATGTGTCTTGGAGTGGGCCTGTTTGGGTTCATCTTCCTTGGGACCCTCTGTGCTTCCTGAGTTTGCATGACCTTTTCTCTCCTC
>PVIW01014350.1:0-23826 GCA_004026585.1 Noctilio leporinus | reverse complement strand
CTGGCTTATTTCACTAAGCATAATACTCTCCAGTTCCATCCATGTTGTTGCAAAGGGTACAAGTTCCTTCTTTCTTTCTGCTATATAGAATTCCATTGTGTAAATGTACCAAAGTTTTTTGATCCAATCATCCACTGATGGGCACTTAGGCTGTTTCTAGCACTTGGCTATTGTAAATAGTGCTGCTATGAACATAGGTATACATAGGTTCTTATGAATTGGTGTTTCAGGATTTTTTGGGTATAGTCCAAGTAGTGGAATCACTGGATCAAAAGGCAGTTCCATTTTTATTTTTTTTAAGGAAACCCCATACTGTTTTCCACAGTGGCTGCACCAGCCCACATTCCCACCAACAGTGTGTGAGGGTTCCCTTTGCCCCACATCCTCACCAACACTTGTTGTTTGTTGATTTGTTGATGATTGTCATTCTGACAGGGGTGAGGTTGTATCTTATTGTGGTTTTAATCTGCATCTCTCTGATGACTACTGACTGGTTATTTTACTCTGGAATGAAGGCTGTCTTCTTAGAAGAGACCAAAATGTTCGTCAGAATAATTTTGTGATCTTGGTGATTTATATTTACTTATTCTATAGAGGAAAAGGGAAATTTAAAAAATATGTACACAACAACAAGAACACTTCTCCCTAACATTTGCAGAGACTAGTAGAAAAGAGCAAATGAAAGCCAATATACATATTTATTAATATTTAAATGTTATAAACTAAACAAAGAACATATTCAAATATCCCACTTGGACTGCTCATTATTCTACTTCTAAATGTGATGGCATGAAGGAAACTACACAGTAGACCTGTGGCCAGCATATTCCTCCTTTGTTTCTGCTGCTGTCTCTACTGTGGTCTCTGCACCAACAAAGGCCACACATGTATTCGGGTGGGTGCCCTACACCTCATGCCCAATCTCTGTCCAGCCCTCTAAAGGAAGCTACTCCTTTTCAGCTGCTCAGGTCTAATGATACACACATTTGTTGCATGAGATGAACTCACCGGCCATGGAAATGGACTTAAGATCATTTGGGGAGGAAGTCCCCTAGTTCCAGGTAGGGAGAATGGGAGTTAAAAGGAGATTGTGAGACATGCCTGTTCACACCCCCTTCACTCTACAATCCCTCCTGCTGAACAGAAGTGTCTGCAAAGTCAGAACCTAGGACATGCACCCATCTTGCCTGGGTCTAAGGCAAACATTGAAAATAAGGCAAAAGAAAAATGTGTCTGAACAAATCAGGATAAAGATCATAAACAAAAAAATTAACCAAAAGTCAAAAGCAGGATGAAATCCAAGGCAGTATTAGTGAAAAACATAAATATTTGGAATAAGAGTTCTAGGAAGGAAAGAAAATACAAGATACACATTACCCATTGCTTCATAAATATGAGATTTTGATAATGGGACAAGGGGATAATGAAACTACAGGGCATTTTTCCTTAGTTCCTCATAAATGAGATGCAATGAAATGCACTGAACAATATCTGTAACAGTATTCTTATAGTAAATGCCATGATTATATTCACTTTTTTCCTAATTGATACCTTTTAGGATTTGTTCATCCATCATCAAAGATCAGAACAATACAATGCAGATGCAAAGGCCCATGGTTATATTATTTTTCTCCTACTCTCCCTTGGCAGTTTGGCCAGCAACAGCTGAATTCAAAGCAGTAGAACTTGACTGGAATTCTGTGAACCCCAAGGGTCCCAGGGAGCTTGTGATTGTGAGGATCAGATTCACGCCCAAAATCCTGTCTTTCATATTTGCCTTTTCCTTTAACCCTACCATGTATGTAGGCACAACCTTAGTAACTCCACCACCTATATCACACACTTCTTTCTAGACAATGTTTGCTACCAGCATCCATAGTAGTTTGGGACAACCAAAGAAGATTCTTTAGACAAATTACGTATAGTAAAATAAATGGTATTTGAAAAATATCAATTATGATTAATACTTTTTTTTTCCTCCAGGAGGACAGAAAGGAATATTTAAAAATGTACTTAATGTATTATTTGTTCTCCTAGACCATAAAATCCAGGTGAAACAATGAGATTCATGCTAGAGAAGTAGTGAACACAAAGTGTTCCTAATAGAGCACAAAGATTATTCCCAGATTCAGGTCAGACAATGAATTAAATCCTGGTGCACTGTTCATAATTGTCTAATCTTGGATGTTATTATCTCTCTCTAATATTTAACACCAATGTCTGTAACAAAAAAGACATTTTTAAATATTCAGCCCTGGCTGGTGGCACAGGGTTATCAATAAAGGCACCTGCCTGCAAACCCAAAGGTCGCTGGTTTGATTCCCAGTCAGGGCATATAACCAGGTTGCAAGACAGGTCTGCAGCTGGAGGCAGGTGAAAGGCAACCATACATTGATGTTTCTCTCCCTCTCTGCCTCTCTCCCTTCCCCTCTCTGAAAATAATAAAATATTTTTTAAAAATTTTGCTGTCTTTTTATTTTTAAAAAAAGATTATATTTATTATTTTTAGAGAGAAGAGAAGAGAGAGAAGTAGAAAGGGAGAGAAACATCAATGTATGGTTGCCTTTCACCTGCCTCCAGCTAAGGCAGACCTGGCTGGAGACCTGGCTTGCAACCTGGTTATGTTGCCCTGGCTGGGAATCCAACCAATGACATTTGGGTTCACAGGCTGGCACCTATCCACTGTGCCATCAGTCAGGGCTTAAAGAAAAAATTTTAAATATATTCAAGAGTATCTACTGTATATGGTTACATCACTTGGCATAATTACAGGCATTCATTAAGTACAATACAAATAATAATTTCATATTATAGTATTGTCCAATGACAAGGCATTAATGAACAATGAAAAAATAACAGTATTAACACTATTATGAAACCTTATTAAATCCTGGAAATTAATTCAGGATCGTAAAGAACAATCGGCTTTGATATAGCTCTAAAACTATGCAAGCATTTCTCTGGGAATAGTCATTTAGGTATAAACATTTAGTATTATGAGTCCATCCGGACAATTTACTTGCTGTTAAGACATCTGATGCTTCCCTGTGCACTGCCAGAGTAAGTTGACTAGTGGCCCCAAAATGATATTTCCAAGTTTAACCCCTATTATCTGTAGGGGTTATTTGCAGGTGGAATTAAGTTAATTTTCTCTAGATCCTGAATCCAATGATAATGTCCTCATATAAGACAGAAAAAAAAAAAAAAAAAAAGACAGGGGAAAACAGAGAGAAAGGTCATGTGAAAGCAGGCTGGCAGCCCTAAGAAACAAGGAGGGAGGCATAGAACAGATTACAGAGCCTGGGAAAAGAACCAACATAGCTCACACTTTCAGACTTATGGTGCCCAGAACTGTGAAAAACTAATTCTGTTGTTTTAAGCCACTGAGTTTAGGATCATGTGTAATGGTAGCCCTGGGAAACTGACAGCTCTCTCTCCTACATTTGGTATTTTAATATATCATTTTAATTTAAAATTTGAGTCCTGCAAAGCATAAATATGTATCATATACATATGTGTATATATTAATGCAAATGCTATTTGATGGTTATATTTTATATAACTAACATAAATTATTTTATTGTATTAATATATCTTTACCCAATTTTTAAAAAGATTTTTGTTATTTTTCTAAATATTTTATTTATTATTTTTAGAGAGAGGGGAAGGAAGAAGGGCAGAGAGGGAGAGACATATAAATGTATGGTTTCCTTTCACCTGCCTCCAGCTACAGACCTGGCTGGAGACCTGGCTGGAGACCTGGCTTGCAATCTGGTTATGTGCCCTGATTGGGAATCAAACCTTTGGGTTTGCAGGCAGGCACCTATCCACTATGCCACCAGCTAGAGCCCCTTTACCCAATTTTTAATGCGGGATAACAATGTTTCCCACATGCTTGGATCAAGTTATAGTACACAAGATTGCCAAAAAATTTCAACTATACAAAATGAGTCATTTTGTTCTGAATAATTCCTTAAAAAGCAGATCTGTAAGAGTTTCTATCATTAAACTATGACTTTTGTCAGTGATGAAGTTAGCTGTTCCAGGACCCTCATTTGCAGAAGCATAAAGGAAATTGGCAGTAGTTCTTAGGGTCAAAATACCCTAAAGAAGCCCTCTGCTGACATTTGCCTACAGGCTATTTCTTTGATTCCAGTTAGGTGAAAACACACACAATTAACCACTTTAGTTGATTGCATGGGGAAAGAGAAATCACACACAAAAAAGTTCAAATTCTGCTAATTTTTATCAAATCATTCCTTAAGAGGAGCTCTGAAAAAACAGAGATTACAATGATTTTTAAAAAATAAAACAACAAATTTTTTAAAAATTTACTGAGTCTCATCTTTAACTATGACAGTGTTACAATAAATAGTATAATATAGATTTCCCAGAAGAGCATTCAGTAAGTTGACTGCATGGTTAACAATAGTAGTATATTGTGTTCTCCTTTGTGATGGGGGGTTAGATAGAAGAACATCACCAGAGTATAATTTTCCATAAAAAGAAATGACGTGAATCAAATGCTAACGCTATTTCTAGAAACCACTAGATTATGAAGATGATCACAATCAAATATGTATGTATTTGTTTTGTTCCCTTTTTGCCAAGTTTTCTTAAGGCAAATCATGCTTACATTTATCTTCCAGTGTTCCATTTGCCACTAAGAGAAGTGCATTTATAAAAGACTGCTATATACAATCATTTGTAGATATATTGGGATGTGACACACAAAATATGCATTATTATTGGATTTACCTTCTAAAACTCAGTATCAGTATTTCCTTACAATGAGTAAAAAAATATAGTATGTATAGTCCAGACATGGCACATGTACATTAGGACATATAACAAAACTCTATTAGGTGAGTGAAGTTATTGAGTTTAACACTTTCTCCGTGTAGCAGTCTGCTTCCTCCTTTTCATTTTGCTGTTATTTACCTCTGTTGGGCACAAGTAATGGAGAAGATATTTTGGAATTTCTTCCAAAATTGTATCAGTAGCATATTTTATCTCCCATGTTAAAAATGATTCCATATTCAGATGGAAAACAATGTTAAAATATGACCAGTATTGAAAATCCAACTCCCCTTAAGTATTAGCACTGAGGTATGAACAGAATAAAATACTTTGGTTCAATTGTCCCTTTTGAAAGCTAGAAGAAATCTGACCCAAATTTAGGGTAGACAGGTTTCTAGACATCAGTTCAAGTAAAAGGTTTCAACTCATTGTAGTCCTGTATTCACACTTTTAAAAGGCTTCAAGGATAACAGCAAGCCACAGGAAGTATACGTCTACACAGTCAGCAAGAATGGAGCTGAAAGAACACACGCTGTCCTGCTCTCGGCCCACTAGATTGCTGCTGCATGCTTGGTGTAAGTTTTCTGGTCATTCAGCATTGATTTCACTCCGAGCTCTGTCACAAAGAAGCCAATCAGGAGTGATTGTGAAATTGTCTCGCCTCTAAAACACACACTGAGCTTGAAATAACTTCAATGTCCACTAAATCTTTTTACCTTGAAAAAAGTAGAAAGATGATAAGAACTAGCAGTGTGTGTTTTTTAGTCAATTAGAACTAATAGCAACAATTGAAATGTCTGAAACCTCTGAGATGAGGTTACAAAGAAAAAAAATGATTACCTTAAAATAGTTTTAGTGAAATGAGTCTCAGGTTAATCATTATTATGTTTCATTTTTCTCACACTATGCATTGGGTAAATCATAAATATGAAAATGTCATGTAATAATGTAAGGCTACACCATTAACCATTGGTATATATGTTAATTATTGATCTTACATTCTGAGACAACAATCAACTTCAACCTAATCAGCCCAGTGATAACATAACAAGGTGTTTATTGTTTAAGCATTTTTATAAAGCAGTCATTATTTCAACCTTTGCCAGAAAAGTATAAACCATTTTTGTTGATATTTCAGAGCAACTATGGACCCTAGAAATACAAATAAGAAATAGATTTCCTTCACACATGGAATCAGAATTTATTTGGGAAATTGTGGCTATTGCAATGAATTGTTTCAATTGTTTCTCAGGCAACCTTTGCCAGGATTGCAGAAGATGCCCATACTCTCGACCTATGGACACCTTGCTAACATCTTTTACAGACAGAATCTTTTCAGAAACCTAAGATATCTATTCTATGAACTATTTATGCATCCCCCCCCCATTCATATACTCAGTTCTAGGAGGTGGGGCCCTTGAAAGTCAATTGGGTCATGAGGATGAGGCTTCGGAAAAGAGATGATAGCCCTTGTGAAAAGACCCAGAGCGCTCCCTCGCCTGAAGATACAGTGACAAGAGGGTCACCTGTGAACCAGGAAGCAGACTTTCCTTAGACACCAAATCAACTTCCGAGGCTTCAGAACTTCTAGAAGTAAATTTATGTTGTTTATAAGACACCCTAGAATACCAGTCAATGGCATTCTGTTTAGTAGCCTGAATGGATTAAGGCAAATAGTTTGCAAATAGTTTCTCCCAGTCTGGGGCTTTTTTGAAAATGTTCTTATTAGTGTCCTTTGAAAGAACCATGGTTTTAATTTTCATCAAGTCCAAGTTATCATTTTTTTTCCATTATAAATTGTTCTTTTGGTGTTGTATCTGAAGACTCTTCTTAATTCAAGGTAAGGGATATCTGTTTTAATGTTTCTCTGAAAGGCTTATATTTGCATCTTTATGATCTATGTTTTGAGTTAATACTTGTTATGGTGTGGGCTAAGGGTCTAACTTGATATTTTTATACATGAGTATCTAAATCTATTAGTACCATTTGTTGAAAATGCTTTCTATTCCTCATTGAATATCTTCAATCAACTAGTCATAATGAATTCTTCATGAAGCCAAGGTGCCCAATCTAATATATCTCATTTCCATCTGATGTTAGTGTGCTGCAGAAGGTACCTAGATTTATGGTGTGGTGGGTCAAACAACACACTTTAAGAGGAAAGCTCCACTCTCATGGTCACTTCTTGGCAGCCATTCATACATTCAGAATCTACCATGGAAACTTGGATCTCAAAATGTATTTACTCTAAAATCCTAAATGTTTTATTGTGATTCTTCAGTAGGATCATGCCGAGGTGTCCATAACACATTGCTATTTTCCACAGCATTTCAAGTACTAATCCGACCTGCTGGATAGTATTGTCAAGCAGAAGACTAGCTGGGACCTGAGGATACTTTGGTCTATAATATATTAAGAAAATGCTGACAATTTCAAGTTCATTTAATTTAAGTTACTTTTTGGGTCCAAGTTTCAATCAACAGCAATAAAATATTCAGAGCTGTTCCTAGCCATTCAACCTAATTCAACATAATAGATTCTGATGAATGAATCCAGATAAATAAAGTTGATCTGAAACAGTATCATATAAGTTTCATCCTGATTCAACATCCTTAGATTGTTTTTTAGTATATGTTCTCCAGATTTTAGTCAATATAAATGAACAAATCTTGCAATGTTTTCCTGTGTGTGTAGCAATTTTTCACTGGTTATACTTTGTGATTTACCTTGTGGGTTCCACTGAGATTTGAATCTTATTATAGGTCCAGGAACTATGAGAATGGGTAGGATTAAGTGCTTGAAAGTATCAGTAGTTCTTTGCAAGTTAGCTTTTCAGGGAGAGTGTTAGACATTCTTCAGGAAAGGTAAAATCAATGTTCTCAGATAGGAGGAAGGAATGCTCTATTGACAAAGAAGTCTTTGAGGGAAGTAGGGTTCTAAGGTTTAAGGTTCATTAGAATCATTCCACATGTTTCTATCCATGTATATATTGGAATAAGAAGAAATGAGGTGAAAGAGGAGACATGTTTAGAAAGACCCTGGCATAGCCATAACTAGGAGAGTATGACAAGCCAGGACAAGGATGGAATTGAAGGATGAGAGCATTAGCAATGTAACTGCACTGCATGCATTCCTAAGTCATGACACACAGAATCTAATGCAACTTTATGCCATTTTATGTGATATACGTTGCAGAGGAAGGAAATATCATTAGGCGTGAGATCAAGAGGAAGACACACAAACTTACTGAAATGCGGTTCCCTCAGCCTTAAAAAAGGGTTAATGAGTCATAACAATGTTTTAAAATATTATTTCAGAAAATGACAAACCCCACAGGTAACATCATACTCAACAGTGAAGGGTTGAAAGTTTTTCTCTAAATTTGGCAACAAGACAAGGCTGGACAGAATACATACTCTGTGATTTCAATCTCAAAAGTATTAAATTTATTGAGAATTGAAAAAATATATACATAAAATCCAGTTTTATTTTAAATATAAACATTAAAATATGAACTATTGCCATTATTAAAATGCATTTTAACTAAAACTAAAAAGAAAAAATATGTATTTGTGTAGCCACAGCACACTGATGATTCATATTTAATATTGATTACTAACACCTCTCAGTTTTTCTTAGCCCATTGCTAAATCATAGCTAATCTCTACAGTACTTACAAAATTATTTTTGAAAACTTCAAATACTACAAACTATTCCATATTCCAGGCAGTAAGATTTGGTATCATAATCCATGTTGAAGGTATCATTATGTTATCATCCATCACCTTCTCAGTACATCTAATGAATTCATACATTGGGTAGACCAAATGTAATACAAACACCAGTTAAAAACTTTAGCAATCACTCCCCCAAAATAACATCAATGATTCATAAATACTCATAGTGTAAAATCTATCTGTTATGATTACATACTTAACTTTCTTCCTCTTGAACTAAAATTCTTCATTATTTGTTTGAGGAAGTAAAAAAAAATCAAAAGGTATTTAGGAAAACACAGTATATATGTAACTAATTTTGACCTACTCATTTCATATTTTTTTCTTAAATTAGAGAATAATAAGATTATAGTGTATTTGACTATAAAATATACTTGGTGGTGGAATTAAGAATCCTTTACAAAAAGTGCAATATGTTTTGTTAATAGATTTCTTGTTGAAAGGAAAGTATAAGGACAAGACAATAAATTACTCTAACTACTCAGATTATTTGTAAATTATGGAACAAGATGACAAAAGATGAAAACAGCTGCAGTAAGTGAATGAGATCTCTCTAAAAGGTTTTGAGCCATGTATTGTGAAAAATAGTGACATTTATTGAAGAAGATACAAGATACAAGAAACATTGTACTAGGACAATGACACCTCAGTCGACTTCAAAGTAGTCACCTTGGAACCTCACATAGTTCTCCCTATTGCCATCAGTTGCCCCATTGTATTTTCCTAAATCTCATCAATGGCCTGAAATCCCTTTTCTTTCAAAGGTGCTTTTAGTTTTGGGATAAGGGTGTCAAATATGAGATAAATAGGGGCAGAGCCATCTGGATGATTAAATGTTTCACCAAAAAACTCTACACCAGATGTGATGAATGGGCAAGCTCTTTGTCCTGATAAAACTGCCTATCCTCACTTAGTTACCCATAGCTGCAGTCTTCTGAATCATCTGAATAGTTTCAGCAGAGGAATATTAAAGCTTAATGCAAAGTTTAATGTAGACTCATTGCTCTACTCAGTCATTTTGAGTGTGATGGCCACACAATACACATGCTCACTCAGTGGTGTGTACTCCCCCCTTGATTAACACAGTGGCATTGTCATTGTTCACTCATGGGCATTCCAGTCCACTCCCCTTGGATGTCAGGTGACATCAATGTCATGAAAAGCATTCTCAGTATATTAAGAATGGCTGCACTTTTTCCAGGCAGACCTCTCATATTATATAGGAAATAAAGAAAACAAAGCTTACATCCTATTTATTTTCATGTTGTACCAATGTAGCAAACTGAAAATATTTGGGGGAAAAAAAAAATAAGAAGGTAGGTGTGTGTGTGTGTGTGTGTATGTATTTGCTATGAATTTTTTATAATAAATCAATTGTTTTAAATAATAAAGGGTTTCTTTCTGCTGCTTATAACTAAATTCTTTCCATGAGAGCTTTCTTTTGTTTCAAATTGGCCCATGCATCAATCTTTGGTTTATTCCTTCTTTGTCAGTCTTAATTTATTATAATTGATTGATACTGACTACTTAAGGAGGAAATTATTTAACTGTGATTGAATGGGGACATTTAAGTTTATTGAAAAGAAACAGCAGGGGGGAAATGAAGGAAATGTAAATGTGCTCATTTCTAAAAAAAAAAAAAAGGTTCTTAAGGCACAAGTTGGCTCCTTGTGCTGAATACAGTCTTATTGAGATTAAGTTGCCAAAATTAATTGAATAGAAATTTTACATCCTTTCTAGTAAAATGGAATTGGAGATGAATATCTTGGTTGACATTTAATGCCATGAATATGTTCAGACAGTCCATAATGAAATACACATAAGTGGAATAAAAATCAACAAAATAATTATATTTTAAATTCATTTCAAAAATATTTATTTCTGAGACATATTACCTTTGAAAGATTTAATCAATTAAGTAGACATTACACATTATATATTTAATATATATGTGTAGTCAGAGAATATCTCATAACCATTTACATTTTACTGATAAGAAACTTTAGATTCTAAGAGACAAACCATAGCTGGCCTGGAATCAATCTATCTATGTCTTCTAAACTGTAATACTGTTTAGCTTTTACTGTTGTCCTTCTTCAATGATTCTCTTACATTCCACTAATTTTGCTTTCTTCAAAATATAAGATGATTTACTATTGCTTTTGATAAACTATTTTTTAAAGATTTTAATATTATTTTTAGAGACAGAGGGGATGGGAGAGAGGCAGAGAGGGAGAGAGACATCAATGTATGGTTGCCTTTCACCTGCCTCCAGCCACGGACCTGGCTATGTGCCCTGGCTGGGAATTGAATCAGCAACTGTTGGATTCACAGGCCGATGCCTTATCTGCTGTGCCACCAGCCAGGGCTTGATAACACTAATAAACTATTTATTGAAATGATAGGGAAGTAAAAGTAATTTTCCCCTTAATTTTCTAGGTTCTTGACAGAGGTCCCACTTCCCTAAATTAGCAGGAGAAATACAAACAGAAGTTTGATAAAGTGTATACCTCCCTGTACATGGGAGGTACCCTGGAAAACTGGGTAACCCCTGAAATGGCCCAAGCTACCTTCCTATAAACCATCTGCAGGTCAAAGCTGCCTTAGATGTTGGCAGTGACAAAGAAGTCAGTTATGGTAGGCTTTCAGGATAAACACAGTCAACTAGGGTAATGGTGTTATGCAGATTTAAGTCAATGCACTCTACATTGATTAGAATTTCTAGAGATTTACCATAATCCTTTTCTTCTAGCTATAAGAAGTCTTACAAATGAAGACTTCTTTTAGGAATGTAAATGTCTCTTACAAGAGGGAAACTTCTACCCTGTTTTAAGAGTTTCTTAAACATTACTGGTTCAAGATAATTTTTATGTAAAAGACACATATTTGAGGACAGTAAATTTCAAATTTTGCTCCTCTTCAAAAGTCATAGTCAACATCTAAATACTTCCTGAAAAACATTTTCACAAAAATTTAAGAAATAAAACTACCTTTTAAAAATCCAGTTGGTAAATAAAGTTTAAGTACAAACAAAGGTAGATGGAATGCATTTATATTTTTATGTCTGTTTGAATATTTAATATTAATATAAATGAAGTTGGAGGTATTTCCATTCAAAATGCTTTGTCTTTTTATCGTAATTTCTATCAAACTTTACTTAAAGTATCTGATATTTAAGGAAAACTAATATTGTATAAGTATGATTAGGGAAGAGTTCATTGAATAAAATAAATGTTTGTGAGATTTATAAAATATCTTTTAAGTTTACATTACTTATGATCCAAATCATAAATTATTAAATCCTGATTATAATGAGAAACATGTAGACAGGAAAAAGGAAACTTAAAATGAGCAAAGGAGGAAGGGCCAAAATGAAAATCGTTCTCATATATAATTAATCACTTCCGTATCTTTAAATACTATATTTATACTATCACCAAAAAAATACCCTCTTTGTTGTTTTCATAGTTTAAACATCTAAATCACCTCCTGTCATTTGAAGAATGTAAAGGTTGTCACCCTGTCAATAGAGATTGCCAAGGTGGAGTCATTTATATCAAGAGAACTAAAATGAAGCCAGGAGGCCATGAAGACATTTATCTTACAAATATTGAAACTGGATACAGACCAGGGGGACGGATCCTCAAAGTCCCACAACCCCAGTTTGGGAGACAGGAGAAGATAATACAGCTATTAAGGTATTTTGCATAGCTATGGCAGGCTGATAGCTGGATAACAACTATGCTACCTCCTGGGTAAAAGGGCAGATCATACTGCTTAAGATATTTTCAGTGACATATGGTGCTCAGGGTCAGCATTTAAAATTAGGAGGGAGCCATGAGGAAGGTGCCATACAGTTTGAAAGGATGTAGAAGGGCCCCCTAGTCTGCCTTGAGGTGTGGTGTGGCAGACAGTGCCATGCAGTTTTGGATTAAGAGCTGGAGTAAGAGCGAGCATGATGAAGGAGCATGTTGGACAGAAGCATGAAAAGGGTGCCCTGATGTGAAAGGAGTATGAGGTAGAAGCATTCAAGTGCCCCATAATGCAGGAGGGTGACGTAGCAGCTGTGTGGGAAGCAGCACACAGCTATGCAGTTTGCAGTCGGGATCTGGCCATGTGGCCTGGGTGAGGAAGAGAGCAGGCACACACTGCTTTGATTGTGCCTTTTCCAGCTGACTTCCAAGCTACGGAGGACCCTGCCTTGCAGACTCGAACCCTACCTGGATTCTTGGAACTCAAGACATCCGGAAAGGACACCATCTTAGGACCTGTGCCTTTCCTGGACTTCACCATGATCCAGTGTAACAAGGCACATGCTTTTCTGGACTATTATACGGAGGCTGAAGACAACATACCCCAGATCCTGAAGGGGAGGGCTGACAGAAAAGGAATGGGGAGCTATTGGGCTTGGTTTTGGTTTATAGCCTTTTGGGGGGCAAGGGAAGTGCTGGGTGTTATGGGGAAACAGGCTTGACACTGAAGTGCTCCCAGTGCCCCCAGGTTGGAATATTGTAAATAGAGACCTGTTCTTCTATACATTACTTACTGGCTCTTACACCAAGGCACTGCATGAATGAACCCCTCTTTGCTCAGTAACAATATCACATCCAACAAATTTGTCCATGAGCTTCTGAACACTGAAGCTATACCTGAACTTTATCTCCTCTTTACCATATTTGCTTTTTTTAAAACTATTTTATTTATTATTTTTAGAGAGAGGGGAAGGGAGAGAGGCAGAGAGGGAGAGAAACATCCATATAGGGTTGCCTTTCACCTGCCTCCAGCTAAGGACCTAGCTGGAGACCTGGCTTGCAACCTGGTTATGTACCCTAGCTAGGAATTGAACCAGCGACCTTTGGGTTCGCAGGCCCGTGCCTTTCCACTAAGCCACCAGCCAGGGATCATATATTTGCATTTTTACGTTGAAAGGAGCCAACCAGTGTGCCAACCAACATCTTTCTTTTATATATTGGGATTGACCAATCTCTCTAGCCAGAATCTTTCCTTTTCATCAAGCCAACTGAATTAAGAACATCACACACCAACCCAGACTTTATAAATTTTGCCTATTTTGTTACTTCTGGAGACAATTCAGGTTGCTACCTAAAAGTGTACCCTGGCTCGCAACCCTTTCTTTTGCTCAGAAAATTGCATTTTATCCTTTAATATGGCCTAATTTGGGGGGAGGATTAACAACCCTTATAATTTTTCTTGAATTAGTGTTTTTTTTCCAACCTGTTAAATTATTCCAGGATCTCTGCAAACAATACCATGCTAATCTTTTGTAAGTAGGGAAACTACCACCATACCAAGCATTGTATGGTTACCAGTAGACCTTGGAGTTCATAATACACTTAATATGGCTGCATAAAAGTTATGAATACAATCATGCACCACTATAGGAAAGTTATATATCAGTGTATATAATAAAAAGAATCACAACACCAATGTTGTTATTAAATAAGAAAATAAATTAAGAGTAGAAGGTACTTGGACTAAAACTACTGACAGTTTTGCATTCACGAGTGATCTTAGCTTGCCTTTCCTGTATCTTCTATCACCAGAGCCTGTAAATGTGGCATTTTGATGAAGGTTGTGTTTATGTGATTGGTTGCATTCATTTTTTTTCAGATGTTAGAAATAGTCCAGGAAACAAAATAATATATCAAACAGTACAAAGGAAAATGAATTTGGGAACTTTATGTATAGTATTTTGAACAATGAAGGCAAACTCGCTAGAAAACAAAATTATGTTACCTTATATGTAGTCAGCTAATAAAAAAGAAGTAATTCCCTAAATCAGAATAATGTTTAGAAACATAAAATAATGTTAATATATGTATACATTTGGTCAATGGACATTATTTTTTTTTTTATTACTCTGTCTCCTAAAATAGAATTTTATTCACCAAATCACTTGTCTTTCCATTCTGGAGACACATAGCAAAATCTTTTATAAACAGAAAATAGTGTTAACTATCACTTTTATAGCATTTCTTTGTTATTTCTTTAAAATAACCAGTCTAAAATAATCTTTATAATAAAAGACAGATTTGGGGGGGGGGGATTCTGTTCCCCTTTAATATTAGACTGGAAACTATACAAGAGACCAGAGCTTAAGCATTTCACAATAAGCAGCAAAAGGCAACTATGTGAGGAGATGAAAGTGTTAATTAACTTGACTGTGGTCATCATTTTATAAGTGTCTTCATGGTTAATCATCCTATCCAATAGTCCCCCCCCCCAATCAATCATGTCATGCAAACTAAATATTGATGAAAATACATATATAGAAATTGATATCTATAATCATTTTATGTGGCAGTCATACTTTAATAGGGCTGGGGGGAAAGTAAAAGACAAGTTTGGTGGCCCAGTAACAGCCACCCCAATCCCATAATCCCCCACAATGTCATATTATTAATTTTGAATTGAAGTTACTTAAGATACTTCCAGGGCAATGCTGTCTATCTCCTGATAGCAGGAGACATCCCCCATGGGAAAGGTGCCCTCAGGTGCCTGGATGTTAAGAAGGATATTCTTTTCATCAGAGTTAAGGAATTCAATAAACTTCCTTGTAACCGAAACTGTAGGTTCTTATGACTTTGATTAAATTTAACTTTGGACCCTAGCTCTAGAAATCACATCTCTTCCTCTCTGTGCCCCTCATAGACCTGGCCCGACCCCTGGTAATGAGCAACCCTCAAGGCAGCAAAAGACCAGAGCTGGGGCCTGAGTAATGCCCACATTGTCTGGACCTCTGGCAGGCCAAAGAGAAAATGTTGACCTAAGTTATGTTTCAGCTCCCGAACCCTTAATTGGAACAATTCCTTGGCAACTGTTCCTTGAGGCCAGACAGAAGGAAGGGAAAGCAGACCTCAAAGCTGTCTTCAAGACCTAAAGAAAAAAAAATTATTATCATCTCTGACCAATCAGCTTCCAGCACAACCCCAAGTCCATAACCCAAGGGATTCGTTGATATTTTTCCGATATAATCTGTAACCTATATGCCAGCAGGGAAAGAAGTCCGATCTTTACAGTGTTAGCTCCCTGAACTCCAGATCAGTCAATTCAATATTAAACTATTTGTCTTTCTACATTGTACTTCTGTGTAAATGTTTGTTCTGGTCAGTGCTCACAGGCAGACGAACTCCAATACTAGGGCCCTGGAAGTACAGTTTTTCTGCTTTGTTTTGTTTTTACAAATTTACAACCCAAACTCAAAGTTTGCTTAGGTTCCTCCCTAATGATGACCCAAAACTAAGATTCTTTGTCCTGTCAATTCTTCAAAAACTTATTGTTTCTTTGTCACAAAAGTATCAAAAGCAACCTATTTTAATCATTTCTTGGAGCATCATAATGATCTCCCATGTAAACATATTAAATTGGTTTTTGTTCTGTCAATCTGCTCTTGTCATTGAGTCTAACCATAAGAATTCAAGAGGGATCTAGAGGTAAATTCCACCTCCTGACTATCAACAAAGAAAACTTTTCTGAGAAAGTCAGATATAATGAAATATGTAAAGAGTTGCTGTAGCATGAAAACATCTGCTATGTTAGCCAAGTAAATCAGCATAATTTCACCATATCATTTACAAACCTCACATATGGCATTCTTTTTTTACTGAGCTCTCGTTACTTTTATATTTTTCCAGTTATGTGTAGGGAAGAGATAAGTACAGGGGTTACCAACATCTTTAATTAATTCATTTATTTATTTAAAAATATTTTAGTTATTATTCTCAGAGAGAGGGGAAGGGACAGAAGCACAGAGGGAGAGAGGCATCAATGTATGGTTGACTTTCACCTGCCTCCATGTAAAAACCTGACTGGAGACTTGGTTTTGCAACCTGGTTATGTGCCCTGGCTGGGAATTAAACCAGCGACCATTGGGTTTGCAGGCTGGCACCATTCCACTGAGCTACACTAGCCAAGGTGGCCATCTCTTTTTTCTATGTCCACATGGTGTCCTTTGTCTTTCACCCCCTAAAAATGTACAGATGGAAATAGAAAATGATAGCAAAAGGAAAGGTCTAGAAAGGTTTATGAAATTAGCAGAGGATAGCTAAATCACCCAGAAATCCAGAATGTAAGGAATCGACCAGATCTGGTTTCTCCAACAAATAACTTGCAAGGGGGAAAAAAGAAAAGAACAAGGGAAAACTTTATGTTCAAAGAGACTTAAAAAATGTAACAGCCCTGGCTGGTGGCTCAGTGGATAAGGCACCGGCCTGCGAACCCAAAAGTCGCTGGTTCCATTCCCAGTCAGGGCACATAACCAGGTTGCAGGTCCTTTGCTGGAGGCAGATGAAAGGCAACCATACATTGATGTCTCTCTCCCTTTCTTCCTCCCTTTCTGCCCTTCTCTCTAAAAATAATGAATAAAATATTTTTTAAGAAACATAAAAAGTATATGCAGTCTGAAATTTGTTAAGCTCCTGACTCATGGACAAATGGACAACTGTGGTACATGTGGAAAACCAAGCACTATCTGGAGAATACATAGTAAGGAGCCATTGTCAAAATGTTTAAGAGTGTATTCTATTTTAAGAGCCCTTATCTTTTAGTTTATTTTACTATTAATTTATTGTTGTTGTATTACAATTGTTTCATTTCCCGCCCCCTATTGCTCACCCCTGCCCCACCCACCCCCTCCTAACTCCCACAGTCAATCCCCACCTTGCTGTTCATGTCCACAAGCCATTCATACTAGTTCCTTGACTAGACCCTTTCCCTTATTTCCCTCCAGATTTCTCCTTTGGTCACTGTCATTCTGCTCCTTGTTTCCATTTCTCTGGTTCCATTCTGCTCATCTGTTTGTTTTGTTCATTAGTTTCCCACATTGATAAGATCATAAGACTATACCCAAAGAGCCCCGAAACATCAATTCAGAAGAAACTATGCACCCCTATGTTCATAGCAGTGCTATTTACAATAGCCAAGTGCTGGAAACAGCTTAAGTGCCCATCAGTGGATGAAAAAACTATGGTACAATTACACAATGGAAGAATATGCAGCAGAAAGAAAGAACTCCTGCCTTTTTCAACAACATGGATGGAACTGGAAAATATTATGCTAAGTGAAATAAGCCAGGCAGCAAAAGACAAATAACACTGAACTCTTTAATACAAGGCATAGCTATTGTGAATAATGAATTAAGGAGGTAAAGCTGACAATAACACCAGCCCCAGTTCTCTTACCTCTAAACTGTAAAATCAAGGCAGAGTATTTTAAAGCTGTAGGACTTTTATTTGGGGGATCACCTGGCCTATAACAAAGAAATGGAAGGTATAGCAAAGAACACAATGTGCACCAGAGTAGTATAGCCCTCAAGTAGAGTTTTATTATTATTATTATTTTTAGCATATGAACCCATTTAAAGGGGAATCTGCTTCTCAATGGTTGAACACTTTTAAAAAGTCACTGAAAAAAAAAAAGTCACTGCATTTTTATAAGGTTTTCTCTAAGAACTTTAGACTTTGGTTATTACTGGGACTACTTTTTTCATTAAAAAAAAAAAACAAAAACAAAATGGTAAGGAAATACATCATAGCATTCTTTTTTGCCATATGTCGATATCTGGCCAAAAAGAATTGAATTGACAGGAAATAGATATAAAACCTCTAATTTGTTTTTATTTTGTTTTACATTTTAAATTGAAACAAATTTAATGGGAATTGAACTTTTTTCTTTTGCCAGTGTGAAATATATAAATATGCATTCTAATATATATTGTATAATTTTTCTATATGTATACTTACTTAAAATATACTTATGCTTTTATATATGATCCCACATATATAAACACTAACACATACTTTTGTTACTTGTAATTTACATTTCACAAAATTAATTGGATTATTTTTGCAAAGAACTTCCCTCATTTAATTGAGCATGGTTTATAAATAATATAATATAATATAATTCAGTCAATATGCTTATCCACATTCTTATTGGTAAAAACTACACCAAGTCAAGTCTAAATAAAATAAACTAAGCATAAGACAGAAAAAGCCAGAGAGAGAGAGGGAGGGAGGGAGAGAGAGGTGTACACTATTGAATTTTTTCCACCATAAAAGCTGTGGCAAATTCAGTGGGTTAAAGCAGGTAGAATGATATCAATCACTCTATGGTCTGCAAATTGGCTTCAAATTAATTGCGTTAGTCTAGTACCCAGCCTTCAAATTCCAGCCTTCAGTCTCTAGGTTCCAGACTATAGAAGAGGGTCCAGTCTCTTCCTAGATCAGTAGAAGTGGCAGCATCTCCACATGCCTTATTCTGTGTCCCAGGCTGAGACATGTCCTCACAGCTGGACACTAGAACATAATACAGCAAGTGCCCACACTGTGAATATATTTCATGTCTCTTATTATTTATACTTGTAAAGATATATATGCCAGTTAACTTTCTGGACATTTCCTATGAATTTTCCAGACGATTATTTTTTGTTTTTTCTCACACATTCCTAATGTTTGTGAGAACACCTATTCAAGATTTAATATGAGGAGGGAAGATGCAACAGTTATTTCCCCCTGTGAATGAAGGATGATTTTTAGGAGAAAAGCTTTGCCTGCATTATGCTCTTTTCATTGAATTGTTTTAAGCTAAGCTAAAAGAAAACAAGCCCTCACATAAAAATGACAGTTGATTATTGACCAATACATTTAAAACAACCTTCACAACATTGGGAAAAGTCTACTTAAAATGTAATTAATTCTATTTTCTAGAATTAGAGAAACACCTCAGTTCCAAGTTTCTGTGAGGTGCATGCACACACACACACACACACACACACACACACACAGATGTATTTCTTCTAGTCATATTTTCCATTTTCACCTGAGAAAGAGTTAGGTGCAGTTAACAGTCTTTGACACTTACTTGATTCCTTGAGAATATGTTGCTACTGGAATAGGCTCTTTCCAAGAATGCCATGTTCCCTCTTCTCTTACTTCTATGTAGTGCTCTTGCTAACTGATCTTCCTTATTGACCACATCTCTTCAAATCAACTTATAAGAAGAGAAGTACACATTAACTATAATGTTTAGCGATGCTAACGCGTTTTTGCTACTGCCTTAACAAGGATATTTGTGTAATAGCTAAGTAACTGTATTAAGCTCTCTTACGTTTGAAATTAGGAAATATTTTACTCCTCAACAAGGACCAATTAAATATAGGAAAAGTAAAGTAACATAGGCCTCAGTGAAGCACATGTCTTGGGAAAGGTCTGCAAGAATATATTCTACGTGATGGGTTATAAACTTGGCTGCAAATGAGAATCACCTGGGAGATTTGTTAATCATCCTGGTCCCCAAGACACAACGGAGAACTAATGAAGCAGGATCTCCAGAGGAGGGGCACAAGAATTCTGTTTTTAATAAATGTCTCAAATGATTTGTATAATCTGATTATATTTGAAACTTAAGTTCAAGGCTAGATGTGCCACATACCTGACAATTACAAGTTTTCACAATTACATAGTCTTCACAGCTGATGATGAGTTGCTGAAATGTTTAAATTATGAATAAATGCACACACATGTACCAAAGAAACAGGACTCTGAAAGTAATGTCATAAATGGTAGTTGAGACTAGGAACATGAAAGCCAAGAAATTGCATGGGTGACCCAGCTGTCCAGTGAAATAAAGATAGACTAGAATAGTGATTGCAGCAGTTACAAAAGACAGGATAGCTTTAAAAGGTTGAGGAAGTTATCCTATACCTGACTTGCTGATAGAAAACAAGAGTAATCTATTCTATTAGCTTTCTTGAGCTCCATAACAAACATGCCCCAGCCTGGGTAAATTAAACAATGGGAAATTTGTTTTCTTGTCCTCTCGCAAATTAGTAGCCCAAAACCAAGGTTCCTGGTAGGCTTGGTTTCTTCTGAGATCTCTCTCCCTGGCTTGTAGATGGTTGTCTTCTCATAGGGTCCTTATGAGGTCTATCCTCTGTGCACCCACCACCCTAGTGGTTCTTAATATGTTCACATTTCCTCACCTTGTAAAGATGGCAGTTAGAGTAAGACCCGCCTGAAGTCCTGAAGGGCCTCATTTTAACATAATCACTTTTTCAAAGAAATGCCTTATCTCCAAATGCATTCACACTCTGAGATACTGGGAGATGGGCCTTCAACACTTAAGTTTTGGGAGATGTAATTTAACTCATCACATGTATAAAGCACAGAAGACTCAAACTCTGATGATTCTGATACCTGGGTAAGTGTGGATGCCTTTCTCCAAGATAAGAAATACATGAAAGGATAAGCAACGTGGATAACAAAGTCCTTTGGAACATGATACATTTGAATTCCTTACGGGACATTAAAAAGCAGAGATACAGGTAGACAGCAGGTGTTTGTACATGTGTAGGAATGTGTTTGCCTATGTGCATATGTATGCATAGATCTTAGCTACATAGAATATCATTACTTAATTTGAAAATATAACATTGAAGGTCATGTTGGATAATGAATATTTATAGGTCTCATAAACATACTTTAGAATATCTACAAGTGCTATTATCATCTTAAAAACTGTTGTTTTTTTTTTTTTTTTTTTTTCCCTAATGTATCCATATTGGTTGTGTAACCAACAACTTGGACCCATCCTGGTGGGAAAGGCTTAACTGCTTGCTTAGTTGTAGACATTACTTAGTCTCCTTGGTTCCCTGCTTTGCGCTGTTTCTCATCTGTAGCTTGATGAAAACTAAAGTGATTACTTAGGTATTGCTGAACCAACAGAATCTCATTACCTTGATTGTCTTTTCTGAAAAGAAGCTGGTGTCTCAGTTTGATGTACTTTAAGGTTTCTACTTTATCTTCTTTTGTAATTAATCCTTCTTTAAACAATTCAGTGAGAATTAGTTATTTCATTCCATGAGAACAAAGGTGACCATGTATTATAAAAAGCTTTTTAATATGATTTAATGTTATAAGTGCATGCTTATATGATGATTTCAATAAAAATTAAATAACTCAAAAATGTTTTAGACTTTAATCCACAGCAGAAAGTGAAATTAAACAGAAAATTTAAAAAAAAATAAAATAAAACACTTAAGCTAAATCAAGTCCAGTAATATTTTTCCTGATGGAAGTATAAGGAATTTATAAGGTCATTATTGTAATGCAGATCTATGCATTAATGCAACACTATTTCAAGAGATAACTCTTTATAATAAATTCTAATTTATTTATACAAGTAGCCTATTACTTTTAACAACATTTTTTGGGTGAAAACCAATAAACATTTTTATTAATTTATTTTAGAAGGAAATTTTAGTGAAAGTTAGACAATGAAACATCTCACCTAAGATTTTTACATTATTTCTAAGTATTTCCTCTTTTTCAGAAAATTCTAATAATAAGATCCACATCATTAACCTCATCCCACAAGAAGTTAATACATTCTGGCAGTTAATGTAAATTTAGATAGAAAAATATATATATATGATGTGTATATATATTTACTATTATTGATGATTAATATTTGGTGAATCTGTACTATAATATTTTAAAAATACTCTTTCCGTAGTAGATGCCATTTTATCTATTAAGAATACTTTATTTCATTAACACCAAATTTCATTGACACAAAGCCAACTAAAAAATATAACAATATTATTAAGATTTATAATGCTTTGATTAAATATTATTTGAATATTTATATGTACTTCTTTTCCATGAAAGAGATGAATAATCAAAGTGAGGAAAAAGTTCTAAGACTTCACGAGTACCCTACAAAGTTTTGTCATGATTCATCCCAGACCATCTGTATGATGGCAATAAATCAGTACAAAATATGACCATGTGTTGTTTAATTCACGTCACCTCCTCCTCCAAACTGTTTTTCTCTTCTCACTGATGGTGATTACATTTCCTTACACAAATATGATGAAAGGTTATTGTGTCTTTCCCACTGCAGTCACCAGAAATGATTCCTTGATTATAGCTATCATTGGTGTGTCTAATGAACCAGGATACCTTGATGTCATTTTGGATAAAACTGCAGACCCTTTTTTAAAAATATTAATTTATTTTGTTTATAGAGAAGGAGGAAGGGAGAAAGAAAGAGAGGGAGAGAAACATCAATGTGTGGTTGCCTCTTGCAAACCCCCAACTGGGGAACTGGCCTGCAACCCAGGCATGTGCCCTGACTGGGAATCAAATTGGTGACCCTTTGGTTTGCAGGCCAACGCTCAATCCACTGAGCCACACCAGCCAGGGCTGCAGAATATCTTTTGAAGTTTTTTTTTCCCCTTAGCATTTAAGGTAGTTTGTATTTCCCCTCATTCTTACAAAACAGGATAATCTCATACAGTCTAATTTCACAAAGCAGTCTAAATCAAGCAGTGACAGTTGTGCCACTGAGTTGCCTCAGCACAAGAACTGTTGTCTACCTCACTGTCCCCAAGATGTTGCTGCAGTCTAACTCAACTGGGCACAAACTCATATTTTCTAAATATTTTTTTTCCTAAGTAGTTTTGTGTTAACATTCAGCGGAATGAAATATAAATTGCTTATACTAAAAACAGAATGAAAGAAACGATAAAGCTATCTGTTTTAACAATATATTTCTACCCCATGTTATAAGATGAGCATACACAACTTAATATTCAGAAAGTTTCAGTAACATGTTCAAAGTTGTCTTGTCATAGTTAGAAAATATATTCACCTAGATCTATGCCATACTTTTTTCCCAGTATATCACACTGCCTCTAAGGAATACAAAGTTTCTTTTGTGATGGATGTTGATGTGATTTAAAAGCGTGTTTTCAGTAGTCAGAGGAGTTTATTTAATGTCATTTATGTGTGACTATTTTGACCAGTATATTATTTGTGATGACATTATTAGTTCTGGGCTAGATACGACTAAGCTAACATTAAAACTAATCCTTTTGCTAAGAAGCCATATGTGTTTCAAAGTTTTTATTTTTTATTTTATTTTTTTTTAATTTTATTGTTGTTGTATTACATCCATCCCCTTTTTGCTCCCCTCTATCCCCCTCCCCACCCCCCACCCTCCCCAAAGTCAATCCCACCTGTTGTCCATGTCCATGGTTCCTTTATACTAGGTTCTTGTCTAAGCTGCTCCCCTTCCTTGCCTCTGCCTCCCCCCTCCCCCCAACCCCTTTCCCCCTGACCACTGAAGGACTATTCACTGTATTCATATATTTGGTTCTGTTTTGCTTATTGTTAGTTTTGCTCATTATTGTCCCATAATGGGTGAGATCATATGATATTTGTCCTTCACTGACTGGCTTATTTCACTAAGCATAATACTCTCCAGT